>CAIGQZ010001345.1:2521471-2526471 GCA_903798205.1 Danio tinwini
AAACAAACAAACAAACAAACAAACAAACAAACAAACAAACAAACAAACAAAAACATTTTATTGCTAATAATATTAACAAATAAGAACATGAACAGTTCAATTCAGTAAAATGCATTGACTTTTAATTTAAATATCTTCTCATGCTAAATGATATAGTCATGTTAATAAGAAACACTCATTCATTCATTTATTTTCTTTTTGGCTTAGTCCCTTTATTAATCAGGGGTCGTCACAGCGGAATGAACTGCCAATTTATCTAGCATATGTTTTTTTTGCAGGGGATGCCCTTCCAGCTGCAACCCATCACTGGGAAACACCCATACACTCTCATTCACACACATACAGACAATTTAGCTTACCCAATTCATCTACAGCACATGTCTTTGGACTTGTGGGACAAACTCATGTGAACAAAGGGAGAACATACAAACTCCAACTGGCCCAGCCGAAGCTCGAACCAGCAACCTTCTTGCTGAGGCGACAGCACTACCCACTGCGCCACCGTGCTGCCCTCATAATAAGAAACAATGTACATTATACAATATGTGGGGGAAAAGTCTGTAAATTTCTAATTATTACATTAGGGGTGCACGGTGGCTCCGTGATTAGCACTGTCACCTCACAGCAAGAAGGTCGCTGGTTCGAGCCCCAGCAGGGTCAGTTGGCGTTTCTGTGTGGAGATTGCATGTTCTCTCCGTGTTGGCGTGGGTTTCCTCTGAGTGCTCCCGTTTCCCCCACAGTCCAAAGACATGTGCTATAGGTTAATTGAAATAGCTAAATTGACCATAGTGTATGTGTGTGAAAATTACAGTGTATGGGTGTTTCCCAGTACTAGGTTGCGGCTGGAAGAGCATCCACTGTGTAAAAAATATGCTGAATAAGTTGGCGGTTCATTCTGCTGTGGCGAACCCTGATTAATAAAGGAACTAAGCTAAAAAGAAAATGAACGAATGAATGAATGAATGCATTAATTGAATATACTATTAAATAAATACACATTTGAATTTAATTAAAATGGATTAACTTAACAAAATACTATTATAATGTTGTATATTAGGCCTATATTATTTATACATTGGTCAACATTTGAATTGGATCTTAAAAGGTTATGAAAATTTCCTAAAACTACTATACAACACCCATTCTTGTATTGATCCACTTCAAATGTTGACTACTGTATATATATATATATATATATATATATATATATATATATATATATATCCATGTATATATAAGCAATATCACACTAGAAGAAGTGTGATGTGGCTGTATATCGGTGGGAGGCATGCATTGGCCTATTGGCCCTAGTGTCCAACCAGTGACGCTATACTGCCATATCACACCGCTACGAGTGTGATATTGAGTTTATACAACTGTTCGACAGCATAGTCGTGTGTAACGTTCAGTGGTGGAAAGATTACTGCAAAATCATACTTAAGTAAAAGTACCATTACTTGCCTAAAAATGTAGTGCAAGTAGAGTAAAAGTGTTGTAAATATTACTCAAAGTATGAGTAAAAAGTAGCGCTTTCAAAAGTACTCAAGAGTAGTGAGTGAGTAGACTTTAAAAAGTTGATGTGTTTACATATAATTTGTGGATGTGTGTAAACGTAACATTCTGTAGTGAATTAATTTTTTGCCCTGCAGGCACACAACATCATAAGACATTAATATTAGGTTATATTCAGGTTGTGACGTCAGGTGACCAGCATTCAATGTCTAACCAGCATTTAAGGACGTTATTTTGAGTTTAATAATGACGTTGATATTTGGTTGATTCTAGGTTGTGTTAGAAAGAGACCAAAATCCAACATCGAGCCAACATCTTAAACTAACGTAATTTTAACGTCAAATGCTGACATTTATTCGTCAGGTATGGCAACTAAAATCCAACGTCTGATAGACGTCATAGTGGTAACGTCCAGACAACATCAAGCTGTAACGTCATTAGACGTTGATATTTGGTTGATTTTAGGTTGGCCTGACATTGAATTCTAATGTCAATCTCATTTTCATTTCTAAACAAAATGCAACATCCCCATGAAGTTGGGGTACAACATCAATCTGATGTCAAGTTGGCATCTTGTGCCTGGGTCTGTGTGTTTAAGTCCATTTTAATCATCATACAGTAAACATCTGTCATCTTCTCATCAGTGACATGCATCTAAACAGTTTCTGGGTCAATGCAAAGATTTTGGACATCTTCTTGGACACTTTTAATGCTTCCAAACAGTTTGCTGCAATTATAAATCAGCATGTCTTGAGGTAGTTCATAATGATGCGATTTACCTTGTGTGATTTGATTGGACAGGAATCACAGGACTGATTTTTCTAAGCCTCACAGACAAGAAAAAATAAAGTAGTGACTGCAGGTTGAAAGAAAGTAGTGAAGTCAAAGTACTGATACTGCACTAAAAATGTACTCAAGTGAAAGTAAAAGTACACATTTTTAAAACTACTTAGTAAAATATAATTCCTGAGAAAAACTACTCAATTACAGCAATTTAAGTATTTGTAATTTGTTACTTTACACCAGTGGTAACGTTATAAAAAAGTAAATCAAACACAGAGAGCCTCAAAACCCTTTTATAAGAGGAACTAACTTCTCTTTTGCCATTCATTCATCTGCAGCTGACGTCAGAACAGCAGAAGCCGTTACTAATTCACCAACGTCATATTAGAGCTAGTATTTGAATGATACTAGCGTAATGTCTAAAGTGATGACAAAACAGGTGATTTTGCTGACATTTTAAGATTATAAAGCTAAACGGCATTAAATTCCCAGTAAATCTCCCAGTATTTCTCTGTTGCAATCAAGAGATCACAATATTATTATGGGATAAATACAGCACTACAACATACAAAAGTGAGAGATCGACTTAGAAAGTCATTTACATCATTATACATATTTTAAAATAGGCACTATTCTTATAAATAAACTACATAGTTGCAATGTAAACAACTACATTCTCACCTAAAAAAGCCTCAAAAGTGCATTATGTTGCCCAACAGCTGCAATATTTGTCAAACTGTAGAGTGTCCTCTGCTTGTTGCTGTATGGGCAGAGTAGTCTAAAGGCCGATTTACACTTCTGCGTCAAGCGCACGCATATGCTACGGCACAGCCTATGCGTAGACACATAGCCCCTCGCCGTAACCGTCGGCGACGTTGACGTGCACCTCTCAAAAAATGTAACGCGTACGCGTAGCCCAAGCTCTGTGATTGGTCGACTTGGTAGCGCTGATGAGTGTGGGCGGAGGTAAAAGCCGCTCGCCCGATGCAGCGAGTGTTTACAAGTGTGGAGTCCCGTGAAGGAGCTCCGGATGGATTAAAGTTCTTGCACGTCCGCCAGTTCCTGCTTCAAAATTATGGCAAATCAATGGCAATAATAATCGAGCGCAGTGGAGATGTTTACGCACGAGGAGAAGTAAACCGCGAGCAGATTACAGGCCTACACGCGAGAAAACTACTGCTCGCGTGTGCGCAGGGGCTGTTCACGTGCGCGCTCAACTGATCCACCGCGAGGAAACGGGCGCTCGTGAGCTCGTCAGAAACCCTCGCGCGCGCAAGATGTACGATCTCGCGAGCGTTGTCAGTCTTGGGGCGGGACTTGGTTTACTTGTTATCTCTAACGCTATTGGTTACTCTCCCTTTCCGGATGTTAGCTGGGATTGGACGGGATGGAGTTTACCCATTAAAAAAAACATATATATCTATATATAATATATATCTTATCATAATGTCATAATATAAAACTACAATTGACTTGCTTTCTCAGTAATAATAGGTGATGACTTTTAGTAATGAGATATTTATTGTAATAATTAATCTCATAATAATGACTATTCTGACTGTCATGACAATTATATGAAGTCATATAATGACATATCAAAATAATGAGATATATTCTTGTAACAAACTTTATTAAAGTACAACTGGGGAGAGAAAGAGAGAGTTATGCCATGTGTTGAAAAGATCTCTCCATTAAGCAGTAATTGGGGAAAAATATACACGGGGCTAATAAATCAGGAGTCAGGACTAATAATTCTGACTTTAAATGTGAGTGTGTGTGTGTGTGTGTGTGTGTGTGTGTGCGTGTGTGTGTGTACTATTTACAGATGTGCTGTCTTGTTGTATTTTTTAAATGTCTGTGTTTAAAACAAATTAAACAATAGATATTCTAATAGAATATTTGATATCTCCAGCTGTCACATATTTGAACGATTTGATTAAGTTTAGCACCTACATTTAAATTGAACTCAAGCCAAACGTGTTGAAATTTATAAAAAAATCTTTTTTTTTTCTCAAACTCATTGGCCTTGGCTTATATCTATGAAGAACATAAGTCAGAATAAATTGGATGGACAGTAGTTAATAAAATAGGCTGTACATGCATGGAGTGCATAATGTACATAGGTTTATAGTAAATATATTGCCATTAGTCTGTTATTCCATTATATATGTGACCTTCAAGATGTGGGCATGTTGTATAGAAACTGGTATGTGAATGCCTCTGAAGTGGAATTATGTAATGGATACATGCAGTGAGTAGAGCCAAACGAAGATTGTAGGAATTAAATTGTTGCTCCAATAGGTGGCGATAAACACCCATCTACATGTCTGTCACTGTATTCTTCATGTTTGATTGAATTAATCATTATTGAAGTTTTTATAAGCGGGTTAATCAATCATTAACTGAAAATGAGATTGAAAAATATCGACCTAAAGTATATAATATACTAATATATATATATGTACAGTTGAAGTCAGAATCATTAGCCTCCCTGAATTATTAGCCCCCCTGTTATTTACCCCTCAATTTCTGTTTAACTGAGAGATTTTTTTCAACACATTTATTATCATAATAGTTTTAATAACTCATTTATAATAACTGATTTATTTTATCTTTGACATGATGACAGTAAATAATATTTGACTAGATATTTTTCAAGACACTTCTATACAGCTTAAAGTGACATTTAGGCTTAACTAGATTAA
>CAIGQZ010001345.1:2531471-2534978 GCA_903798205.1 Danio tinwini
GACGTTGTGTGGACATTACCAATATGACGTCTATCAGACATTGGATTTTGGTTGGCATACCTGAGAAATAAATGGCAGTTTTTGATGTCAAAATGACGTTGGTTCAAAATGTTTGTTCAACGCTGGATTTTGGTCACTTTCTAGCACAACCTCACCGCACAAATCAAATAAATATCAACGTCATTTCACGTCATTATTGGACATCAAAATAACATTGTCCTTAAAGCTGACTTATACTTCTGAGCGGTCGCATAGCCCTCGCTGTGGCTGATGCCGACGCTGATGCACACCTCTCAAAAAATGTAACTACACGTTGCAACAAGACATCTTGCAAGCTCTGTGATTGGTTGGCTTGGTAGATGTGACGAGCATGGGCGGTGTTGATAGCAGCAAGACACGCGTTTACAAGTGTCAAATCCCATGAAGTAGCTCTAGATGGAAAGTTGTTGCACATCCGCCTCTCCACATCCGTTCCTGCCTCTGAATGAGCAAGTTTTAGCTACTTGTACATTAAGGTAGCGTTCAGAAAGAAAAAAATACCGGCAAAGAAACTTGAAACAGAGGAACATAAAAGCCTACTGCCAGCTATCATTTCAGAAATGTTATTGCAGAGCAACACAAACAGCACGCAGAAGTATAAATGCAAGTCTATGCGCAAGGCAGGCATCGTGAGTCATGTCGATCATGGAAAAGTATAAACCAGCTTTTAGACGCTGGCAACCTAAATCTAACCTAATATTAACGTCTTATGGCGTTGTGTGTCTGCTGGGTTGTTTCAGTGGATTAACTTACACAGATTATTTGTTCACCTAAGGAATAAAAATGCGTGCTAGCAAAATAAACACTGTACAATTCGATTTCACAGAGACTAAATCCTAAAGACTTAAAAACAGACTTAAAATCTCAAAACTGACAGGTGCACCACAAAACTGTATTTTAGCCTGCAGAGTCCCCTCTTAAACTCAACAGAGTGTCTTAAAATCTTGCTGGTATGAGAACGATGGAAACCAGAACCAGCGCTGTTTAGCAGCAAAAGGCCACAGCTCTGTTCTGCTCCGGAGCAAAGGAATGGACGTGTCTTGATCGTCTGTCTGTAGTGTTGCCAGAAAACATCATGATGGAGCAGTCGGTCAGTCCAAGTGGCGATATACGGTCCAAGCCCACCCAGAGTCTCCCTCTCACAGTGACATCAAACATCAGTGAGAGGAAAGAAAGACACGGCGCCGGGGTCGAGCTTTGCTTTCCGATCCCCAAAGAATACTGTAATCTTAACACCGAGATTCACAAGTCGCCGTTTCTTCGTTTTCTAATGGTGGAAAATGACTGTATGCATAAATAGATATATTTCACTTGATGTGTATTTCAAATGTAAGCCTGTATCCTAAATCATTAGGAGCGCTTGTTTGGACGTGCCATAGATTTAGAATCTTTTAATCTGTCAGACGTTGATTTCTATGTGTTTTTTTTTTTTGCAAGTTACAGGTGATCTCACCCGTCCAGACGCACTGTTTGCCCCTCATTCTAAAGCAGGGGTAGGGAACCGATGGCTCGGGAGCCACATGTGGCTCTTTGACCAAAAATATGTGGCTCTGCAGCTGTCTCTCTTTAATGATATTTTAAAGTTAAAAAAATTATAACGGTCACTAGAAATCAGTTTCCTATTAAAAAATACAATTACAGTTCTTTTTTATTGTAATTTTTACAGCAAAAATGAATGACAACTCAGTTTACAATAAAAGGACATTTTATTCAATGTGCGTGTGTGGTGCTGGGGATTAACTTGAATCGCAACACCAATAAAGGGCAAGCAATTTACATTTCTATGGTAACCTTGTGCATTTAAATGAAAACAACATTCATTAGTGGTGATGGCAAAAAGAAAAATATTCTATAAGTTGTCCTTTTTTTATTTTATATTTGTTTCTTTTTGAGTTGTGCATGGTTATAAATAAAGGTTTTGTTTATACACACACCCCCAATGGCTCTTTCAAAAATACATTTGCCAAAAAACCCCAGAAATGGCTATTTGCTGAAGAAAGGTTCCCGACCCCTGTTCTAAAGGGACAAAGGTCGTGCTTAAGGACTGTTTTTTTTTTTTTGTAAAATATACCCTCTATATTCCTTTTGACATACAGCATTTTCAAATTAAAATGTCATGTGCACTCAAAAAGATGATTTTGATGTTTGTTCAAACTACGTATTTAAAATGAGCTGAAACAACACAATTCTTAAGATTTTTTGGGAAATGTAATAGTTTTATGTTCAATCCACTTAAATTTGTTAAGTTAACTCAACTGATTTGTGTTAGGACAACATGAATGAATTCTGTAAAACCCTGTGCTTTTTACAGTGTGGTGTAACTAAAAAGCTACTGTAGACGTGATGCCACGTACACGTATGTACTAAATTATTATTTTCTGTAAAGCCACAATTTTTATTTTACCTTCAAAACATGCAAATTTACATCAAGTTGCAACATTTAACATTTAGTATTCTTAACATACACAAGTGTACAAATTCCAAAAATGGTTTTGAACAAATGTAAAATATGTAAAATAACTGTAAATAAAATGTAAAATAACTTTTACTTAATTCATTATTAATTCATAAATAATTGTTTCTATAAAGTTACACCAGTTGCACTATATTACACTTTACATACATACAAGGACACATCTTCATAATTATTCTAAATATATTTTGTTACAGGTTTTTATAAACTACAGCTGTTTTTGGTGGGTAAAAGAGTAATATATAAAAACAGGAACACAGATTTGGTTAATGTTTTTTTCTTCGCTATAGCAGCACTCAAGCTGCATACATATCACAGTGTTTTGTGACGTCACATGACACTACATTCTGAACCCTTATTATTATTTTATAAATAATTGACATTTTGACATTTCTTCCTGGGAATAATATTTCTAAAGGAGCTGTTGACATGGAATTAAACCTGATTTTTGTAAAAACTAGGTTTTCTGAGAAAAATGTTGACCTGTTCAATATTTTCCCCAATGTATTTTACACCTTGAATACATTAATAAAACATTTGTGAGTAAGTTTTTTTTAAAGGGCACCTATTTTACCCCTTTTTTTAATATTTAAGATAAGTGTTTTGTGTCTCCAGAATGTGTCTGTAAAGTTTCAGCTCAAAACACCCATCACATTATTTATATATCTTTTAGAATGTTGGGATTTCTGCTTTGAACACAAAGTAGCTGTTTTTGTCGCCTGTGTCTATAATGCTGGTTCTCCCCACCCACCGTTTCCACGTGCCTGTCAAAGTGTGTCGCCGTCTCCGCCTCAGCTGCCTCAGATAAACAGACAGACATGAGGGAAGCAGATTGCACGTAAAATTTCACAGTAAGAACTTTCCCAATGATTATTTGATGTATTTGTTGTGGAGTTAATTCAAGCCTTTCTGTGATGAGTCACACACAATGTCGTTACAAAGTTCATGCACACACACACACACACACACACACACACACACACACACACACACAC
>CAIGQZ010001345.1:2544379-2554568 GCA_903798205.1 Danio tinwini
ATATATATATATATATATATATAACTTTTCAGTTATTTTTCACATACTTTTATTATACAGCATGTGCCATGTCTAAAAGGAATAAAGATTAATGAATGAATTAATAAAA
The DNA here is from genome assembly GCA_903798205.1 of Danio tinwini. NCBI lineage: Eukaryota > Metazoa > Chordata > Actinopteri > Cypriniformes > Danionidae > Danio > Danio tinwini. The sequence goes on from CAIGQZ010001345.1 coordinate 2,544,489, forward strand.
CAAACAAAAGAACAAAAGTCATTACTATATACAGACACACTCACTATACAGACTCTAATAATATATTTTACCCATATTCCTTTTTAAGGCAAAATATTACTAATATAGCTTCTTCTAGTAATGTACCTTAAGGTAAATATTAACTTGCCATTGCTGTCTATTGAAGGTGTGTGAGTGCTGTCAATAGCGATCAGGGAGGGGAGAGGCAGTGAATCAGCTACATCAGTGGCACCAATCAGTCCACAATTTATTTATTCATGGCTGCTATTTATTCATTTATTTATTGAAATATTGTGAATTTACGCAAGTACATTTAAATTAATAATATCAACAGCAAAATCATATTAGGGTGGCCACAGGTGTGGCCAGAGTTTACACAGGGCTGACAGTGGCCACCCCTTGGGAGCTCCCCTGCACAAGTCTGTTTTTACCCATTAATATACAGTTGAAGTCAGAATTATTAGCCCCCCTGAATTATTAGTGCCCCTGTTTATTTTTTTCCCCACTTTCTGTTTAACGGAAAGAAGATTTTTTTAACACATTTCTAAGCGCAATAGTTTTAATAACTCATCTCTAATAACTGATTTATTTTATCTTTGCCATGATGACAGTAAATATTATTTTACTACATATTTTTCAAGACACTTATATACAGCTTAAAGTGACATTTAAAGGCTTAACTAGGTTCATTAGGTTAACTAGGCAAGTTAGGGTAATTAGGCAAATTATTGTGTAACAACGGTTTGTTCTGTAGACAATTGCAAAAAAATAGCTAATATTAGCCCAATAAGGGGCTAATAATTTTGACCTTAAAATGGTTCTTAAAAAATGAAAAACTGCTTTTGTTCAAGCCAAAATAAAACAAATAAGTCTTTTCCAGAAAAAAAATCAGACATACTGTGAAAATTTCCTTGCTCTCTTAAACATTATTTGGGAAATTTTTAAAAAAGAAAAAAAATCAAAGGCGGGCTAATAATTCTGACTTCAACTATATATATATATAGTGTATATACACATAATAATAGTAACATTTAAATTGTGCTGGCCAATATGAAAAATAGTTTTCATTCTGAAAAGGTAATAATCATCACATTCATGAAATACTGCTGTTCTTTAATTGAATGAAATTAAAATATAATATAAAACCCAGATCTTTTTATATTATATATTTACACAGACGTCTGTAAGCATGATTGATCACATGTGCAAAAATGTGCACAAAGACTAATGAAGGGAAATCAACAAACCTAACACATACCCATCAGTGAAAGCTCATAAGATTTGATTAGTGCTCAAGAATGCGGTGTCCCATATCTCACCCGGCTCACCCTCAGCCGGCCCCATTGGCTGTCAGAGTGGCCATTCATCCTCAGCCTGGCCAATCAGCTGAGGTGCCAGCACAGCCTGCAGCCAATCAGAACGCAGGACGCCTTGACACCGAGAGAGATGCTTATATGTGTTTATGGCCTCCTGCCTCTATGACAAAACACAGAACCCTTCAGAGAAAAAATAAAGCAATTAGCCAATTACACCACACAGGCCTATTAGAAACCAAACATCCCAGTGTTTTCTTACCCTTTATACACAGCGATAAGACTTGGAGCTGATGGAGTGAATGTATCATGTCTCACGAAGAGAGAGGAGAAAAGCAAAGCATATATGAAAGGAGCAGTAGAGAAGATTAGACGTATTTGCAGGGAGTCTCTCTTTATTTGAGAGAAGACGAATGAACTGAACTCTCAGTAACTCTTTGACTCCTGAGAAAGAGATGTGAAAAATTATAGCGTTGGAGAAATAGCTGCATCTGGATTATTAATCTAAAACCAATATAAAGCACTGTTTATCTAGGGGAAGACTGATCTGTCATATTACCTCACCGAATTCCCTTAAAATACTGTTCAATAGAGCTTGAAATAACACTCATCTGTGAGAATAACGCTACTTCAGGATGATGAAGACCTAACAAAGACTTAAAAAAATTGTACTTGTAAATTAACCAGGTTTGGTCATTTCAAACATCTTAACAATATACAGCTTTAAGTATTTTCCCTATAAACTTCTGTTAAGAGCAAAACATTATTTTATTAATACAATTTTTACAATGATTTACAGAAGTCACTCACTAAAATGCCATTTGGAAAAAGGCTGTCAGATTATGGAAAAATCTGATATTGCAATATTTTTTTCTCTGATAAATATTGCGATATAAATACAGTTTCATAAGATGTTTTGAATAGCTTTTCTTACTTTGCTTTGTCTCATGTCTAGTCCAAATATCTAGATATCTAGATTCGTGAATCAAGTAAATCATAGTTTTGTTTTCACCTTCAGAAGAAAAAAAGTCACAATTAAGAGATTTTCCTTAAAATTACCAAAATTATCTGCAAATGGGGTAAGTAAAATGATCTTATTTTCACTTTGAAATGTAGATATTTAGACTATAAACAAGACAATGGGCTCTATTTTAATGATCTAGGCACAAAGTCTAAAGCACATGGCGTAAAAACATTAAGGGTGTTTCTCAATCCACTTTTGCTATTTTAAAGATGGAAAAATATGGTTTATGCCACGGCGCATGGTCTAACAGCGTTGTGCTTAGTCTTTTAATGAGTTATGGGTGTGAATGCTTCACTAGCAAAAAAACAGTTTGCACGAGGATAAAGAATAAGCCTCCTCCATTCGGTCTCTTTACTTTTTCTTCACTTTACTTGTACTCTTTACTTTTACTCCTTTACTTTCATGGATAAGGAAACGGTGTTATACGCACTCCACTGAAGACATCCATTAGCCTACATATTTAATTTTGTTTGTTAAGCACAAAGATTTGTTTCAAAATTTCCAGCAAACGAATAAATGAAGTGTGGCCAAAAGTTATATTCAAACACACGTCCTAGTCTTATGCCCCATATGGTGATACATACATCTCCAACACCCAACAGGTGGACAAATTAACACTAGTTTTTATTAAAACAAATATATATATGCATATAATAAATAATACTGCTAATAATAATTAACTAAATAAACTAATTAATGTATAGCCAAAGCGCTCTGTGCTGGACTTTAGACCAGCTTTTAGTTGGTCAACATCACAGTCTATTTCATTTTTTCAGAATAGCAACACGCCAAGAATGAGCGTTAACACACCTCCTTTAGAGACACCAGCAAACCCATGGGTCCACTAAGTGGCGCAAATGCATTTGCCATTTAAACAACATCTCGCAAAACGTAAAAATTAGGGTTGTGCTGGTTTGAAAATAGCAATAAATCGCGCTAAACACGTCTTGCGCCTTATTGCGCCGGGTGTATGATAGGACTCAAAAAAACTTTTTTGTTCCATAAATTCTGTATAAATAATTACATTACATTAATCTTTGTTACACTTCTAAACTAAACATTATAAAATTTTGTGGCCAAATGTTTTAAACTCTCTTAAAATGCTCAGCCACAGGCATTAAAAACACATGCAAATGATAAACTCTCTATATTATGGTTAAACTTAGCAGTGACTCTACAAACCACATGTGTTCTGTAGCTCCTGATCAACTATAATTCAGACTCTACATTGGATATCTTGTGATGTGACTATTGCGAAAGCACACATTGCAATATATCGATGCTGAAACAATATATTGTGCAGCTTTAATTCAGTTGATACTTGCCTCTTTTCAGGCATATTTAGAACAAGGGTTATTTGATGATAAAGCAACCCCCCAAAAAACTAATTTATAGTGATTATAAATTGTAATACTTTTCCACTTCAAATCTAATGCTGTTTTTACCATTTTGTCAGCAAGAAGTTTATATTAATTTAAATTTCAGTATGATCACTTATTCTTTTGTAAGTACTGTATGTTGTTTAAGTTTTGTTTAATTTTTACATAATATGTTAAGTTGAATGACAACAGAACAGTATTTTTACCAATATTTTGACAATTTATTTTTGTATTTGAAAAGTTATTTGCAAGGTTGAGGACTTTATTTATTCTGTAGATTTGCAGATGCTGATTTGGACATTTATCATAGTCTAAACTGGTCTTTACACATCCAGGTCTTCCTTTAAACAGAGGTTTAAAATAAAAAAAAGCTTTAGTGGAAGCTAATAAATCATCATATTGAAGTAAACAGTTACAAACTATTATAAAATATTCTCAAGTCTTTGTACATGTTTTATGGCAGTCTGGAGGAAGCAGCTGCAATGTAGTCACGCACTGATTTCCTGATTTAGAAAAAAACAAAGAAAAAAAATGACTTGTAGTAATAATTTTAGCAATAGCAACTCTTAGTAACTTGATTAATAATAGCATTGTGCTGATTGTTTTAAAGGCAAGAACTCTATTAGTCTTAAGAATTAAAGTGTGTCTAGAATGAAATTAATGTGAATTCATTTTTGGTACTGAATGTGATTGCTTGGTATTTCTTAATTTTACAGAAAATAAAAGAGATAAAGGGGATGTTGCACTGCAAATTTAATATGCAAGGCAATTACAAAAGAAAAGAGGAATGCATTGATTAAATTATAAAAATATACTCCTTATCTACCTTCATTACTATGAAATTTGTAAATACCATCACTATGCAGTTAAATTAAAATTAAAATACATCTGAAGCAACATAAAGGTTTAAAAAAACAACAAAAAAACAACAACAATCAAACAAAAAAGTAACATTATGTCAAGGAAACATTTTTACACAAGACATATTCTAATCAGTGTTTTTTTTTTTTTGATAAATTCATCTTATTTTAAAGTATGAATGAAACCAATATTTACACTCTCACAAATAAAGATAGACAAGCTGTCACTGGGGCAGTACCTTTTTAAAGGGTACATATTTGTACCTGAAGGGTCCATAATGGTACCTTAAAGGTACTTTTTTCGGTACATTTGAGCACTAATATGCACCTTTGAGGTACCCCTGTGGACTCTTTGGCTACAGATATGTATCTTTTGAAAAGGTACTGCCCCAGTGACAGCTTCTGTACCTTTATTTTTGAGAGTGTACCATACTTTTTGCAAGCACACATCGTTAGTCTTACAATGAAATGAACAATTATTTCATGTTAGAAAAAGCAATACTTCTCTGATGACATCAGATTGATGGCTTGGGAAAAATAGTGTTCTGTTTCAGTTGGAAATATGTCATCATATTAAAAAGCCTGCAGCAACTTCTAGTTCACACAGACTTTAAAGACGTTTAAAAAATTGTAACTGTAAGAAGTTGTATAAGATATTAGTTGTGTTGGCCTTATTTTGCAATGCAGAAGTAATCTATTTCCTGTAATTGGGTTACAACTTCATTGGTTGTTACAACATTTATTGGTTGATGGGAAAATGGCTAGGAATAATAAATGAGAGTAAATGGTTCAACTATTTTCACTGAAACTATTAACATGAGATGCATCCCTGCAGGCACAGGACGTCGTGGGGATGTTGGATTTTGTTTGGAAACGAAAATCGGGTTGACGTCAGAACCCAACGTCAGGTCGACGTAAATGTCCAATGTTCAACCTAAAATATCAACGTCTAATCATGTTACACCTTGACGTTGCGTGGACGTTACCACTATGACATCCATCAGACGTTAGAGTTTGGTCACTTACCAACAGAACCTAAAATCAACCATATATTAATGTAATTTAACATTGTTATTGGACATCAAAATCCTTAGACGCTGACTAGACATTGAATTTTAGTCAACTGACGTCATGTTCACACGAAATCTGCGCGTTTAGAAATCTGCAGATTTCCACAGATTTTTGACCCACCATTGAGTCTATTTATTTACTTGTGTAAATGTGTGTAAATTTTTATTTATTCAGTTTATAAATTAATTTCGACTAATACTAATTTCGTAATAATATTGACTAATATGAAAGTGTTCATTATTTATTTATAATACAGTTTGTTAAGTAATATTTTCTGTCTTTTAGCAGATATACAATATGAGAGACTTGCTTTGTTTAGTTACAATACTCCCAAAATAATTCTGCATAAATCTGCAGATTTTTTTAATAAAATTCTCCACAGAAATAGCAAAAAAATTGTCCGCAGATTCTGTCTGACCCTAGTCATGACCTAAATCTAACCTAAAATTAACGTCTTATGATGTTATGTACCTGCTGGGATAAAAAAAAAAAAGATAATATAATAAGAAAATGCTGATTTGCACCATTAAGCAGCATCATGAGCAGTTTTTTTTTTACAGCTAAACATCAATAGAAGTGAATGAGACCAGACGTCCCAAGCCAATAAAGTTCCAAAGGCAGTGGCTACTTGTACATGAAAGAATAAAGTCAATACATTATATATACAGTACATATATGCAAACATTCTGTTAGATAATCAACCTAATGACCAACTTGAAAACACAGCTACAAAGGTAAACCTTCCAAATTTGTTTACGTTATGTTTACATGATCCTTTTACAAGTGTTATAAAACTGCTTTGTCATGCTGTCTCACCAGGTATATGTCACTTTCCTAATGCTCTTGAGGCGTTTATACAGCACTCTCTTAGCACTTCCAGAGGACTCTCAAAGACCTCTCACAACCAGTGACTATTGCTATAAATCTCACACACAATGAGCTCTTAAACACCAGGGTGGTCTTCTCCCCTGTCTCTTTCCTCTTCTACGCTCTTCTGTGATCATCTGAAACTTTCTCTCACCCCAACAGAAACATTCATCCATTCCTCCATCCTTCAAACTCCCAACCCCTTTTCCAAGTCCCCCTGTAACCCTCCAAAGGTCTCGGTGACTCACTGTCCTGCATCCTGCTCCTAGGGAGGAGGAATTCGAGTGAGTTGTAGTTGTCCTCTCCTCAAACACGCCATCTCGGAGAGCCTGATGTCCACTAAAGCCGTTTCAAAACTAATAAACAATTGTCAAGCGAGAGGTAAAGCAGAGAGCTGTATGGCCATTTTAAAAGCACATCAAAGGGTCCACACTAAGAGCCATCTAGACGAGAGATGTGGATGACCTCTCCATTGCACACACGCACACACAAATCACATATGCACCTCACAAATATCACAAGCATAAAGAGCAGACACTAGGATGAAAGTATTTCAAAATTACAGAGAGAACAATGACATATGAATAGAGCTGGATTTGATGCGAGTTCCTGTGCAAGTCACTGGATGAAGGAAATTACATATTTTGTGCCAGATGATTCTGCTCACAGAAACTAATAAGTCAAAAGGCAAAGACAAATCTTTTTGCATGGCATTTAACTATGTCAGACTATGGTCACATCATGATAGAGAACCATGGGTGGCGTGCTACCTGTACATCACACCAATCTTGAGTCCCCAGAGGAGTGACAACCGTTGTAGACAAGAAAGAACCAAGATTGGCAAGACTGGACTAGGTTGAATAGGACAGAGCAGGATAGGTGAGATTTGGATAAGAAACTATAGAATAGGACAGGATATGATAAAAGCCCTGGTATACTTCAAACAAAATCAAAGAATGAACTGAACTGGCCAACACAGCCTCATTCTGAAAACATAGCCCTATATACATTTCTAGAGATCGCAAATTATGTATTCACAAGTACGTATGGCTGCATTTCATCTTTAAAACGAATGCTATGGGGCGGTATGATGCTGTTCCTTTTCGCGCCTACCAGCTGATCGCTTAACTCTGTATGGACGGCTTTCCCGCTGTTATCAGTTTGTCCTGTTAGCTCGGCATGTACGTTGGCGCACTAAAGATGCAGAGAGTAGCAGACCATGATGACGGTGAGTCATTCAGTCAGTCGACAGTCAGTGGACAGTGGCCTCTGGTGGATTTATGCGAGAACAGCAGGCGAAAATAGCATAGCGGCCTCTGGTGGATTCGCAAAAACAAAAACCGCAAAAAAACGTAACTCCTAGGATGTATTGAATGCTCTCCAGAAATGTATATAGCGTTAAATTTTTAGAATGAGCCTAGGTTGGAAATGACATCATCTTGAAAAAAATCCAGCCAAAACATTTTAGTTCATTTAGCCGGAGTTCAATTTGGCTCCTAAAAACTTTTGAGCCAATGCTGACAGTTGGTCCATGCTGATTACCCAATCAGTTTGTGAAGGTGAACTCAGTTTTCTTTGACATGCGATTCTTATCCCCAATTTTTGTCTCATCCCACAGGGATCAGACAGGTGAACAACATCCAAAACAACAGCACTAGCCCCATGAATACACTAGAGAGTGTAGTAGCGGAGCTGGTACAGATGTATCCGCACCTGTACGATTGCTAGCAGACAGATTTTAAAGATTCAGAGTGGATCTCACACAAGACGAGAAGCCCACCTCCTAATTTCTGTCAGTTGTTTCTGCTGTTGTTCGCAGCTACCATCTTTGTGTTTTGGGGTACATGCAAGCAGCGTGACACATTTACACATTTACTAATCCATCGCTGTCAAACACTGCAGTGTTTGAAAACAGTACACTGTGGTTTTTCTAACTACTTTTTACTCTCAAACTAAAATTGTTAAAGAACCTATAAGCCAATTGTGAGGCCTTCAATTAGGGATGGTAGGATAAGATGGATGAGAATTTTTTTTTGGATAGGATAGGATTAAATAAGTCAGGGCTGGGTAGGATAAATAAGGGCAAGGTAAATTATGAAATGATAGGAAAGGCCAGGGTAGAATAGTAGAAAAGGATAAGATATGCTATATAAAGTTTGGATATGCTAAGCTATAGGCCATAAAAGGCTAGGACAAGCCAGGTCAGGATCTAATAAAAATTAATTTGGACAAAACATAGGATAGCTTTAAACAGCAAAAGAAAGTCCAAGTCACTTAAAAAAATTTGTGGAAAAAATATTAATTAAATATTAGTATTAAAATAATAATATTTTTTTTCACTTTTTTCGAGTGCCTTGGACTTTCTTTTGCTGTTTATTCTAATGATTTCCTTACTCAAAGAGCATCGATACATGAAATAAGTTACCCTGAGCACTTTTTGTGATGGCAAAACATCTGGACGAGCACTACCCAAGTAGATATAAAATCTAAAGCTGGGGTCAAACTGCTTATTTCGAGACATAAATTTCCATTCATATGCATGTGAATGGCCCAGACTGGAAATGTAAGTTAATGCAACAAGTTTAGCATGTTGCCTGTAAATTCACATCATGTTAATAAGTGAGGCAGATAGATGATCAAAACATGACTTCTCTGTACAGAAATATATATTAATCACTTGTGTTACTGGTGTCACATGATCTTGTTTTATCCCACTTCTTTCCGCAGTGCCATACGAGCACTAGGCTGAGACTAGGACAGGTCATGGAAGGATATAAAAAGATAGACAAGTACAGAAAACACTAGGCATGATAGGGTAGGGTAAAATAGGATGGGATAAATCAGAGCAAGGTTAGTTTAGAAACGTATAGGCCAGTAAATAAGATATACCATGTAATAATATAAACAGGACCATATTTGAAATGAAAAGCTTCTGTTGAAAGCTTCATGAAAGCTTCTGTTGCCAAAACAAATTCCTTGTGTGTGTGAAGCACACTTGGCAATAAAACTGATTCTGATTCTGATTCTGATTCTGATATTTAAAACGATAGGACAGGATAACTTAGGACAGGGAATGATAAATTATGGTAGGATTGGGAAAGGACAGAACAGGTCAGGCCAGGATAGGATAAAATAGGATAGGACAGATTATAGTGGGATATGGAAAGGATAGGATAGTTCAGAATATATGATAGGCCAGGATAGGACAGAGCAGTATAACACTTATAGGGCAGGATAAGTCAGGACCAAGAATGATCAATCAGGGTAAGATTAGCACTGGAAACAGGCAGATTAAGTTAGGCCTGGATAGGGTGGAAAAGGACTGTATTAGGGATAAAATCTAGAATGCACATCATTATCTTTGACAGTGTGTTTTCTACTAACAGTCTCCATCAAATGTTAGACCTTCACACTTCTCGCTGCCATCAACATTCTCACACACACCCTGCACCCTCACTCCTACTGGGTCTGGGTGCTGGGCGGCAGAGGAGACAGGCTGGCTGAGCCAGCTTCTCAAAATGTGTGTGTGTGTGTGTGTGTGTGTGTGTGTGTGTGTGTGTGTGTGT
>CAIGQZ010001345.1:2554578-2571734 GCA_903798205.1 Danio tinwini
TGTGTGTGTGTGTGTGTGTGTGTGTGTGTGTGTGTGTGTGTGTGTGTATGGGGAGGAGATAAGTAAACTTCACAGCCCATGACATAAATCACATCAAGACATGACAGTAGGACACTGAGCAGGACCACTGATAAAAGCAGCAGGAGGGAGGGAGAGAGACAGAGAGAGAATGGAGAGAAAGTAAGTGGGAAGAACAAGGGTCATGGTAATGGGTGAGGGGGGTAGAGCAAATGGAAAGAGAGATATAAAGAAAGTCTGAATGTGTTTGTGTCAGTGTGTGTCTGTGTGTGTGTAGGAAAACCAGAGGGAAAGCAAGAGATAGGAGAGTCGGGGGGAGTGAGAGAAGAATTGGAGTGCGTTTTTAGATTCTCAGTCCTCCCAAAGGTGTAGATTATCCAAAGAGCACAAACTAATTTCCAGGTTCATGAATGCTTTCTCCTGTTTCAAACAACTGTCCACCTAAATCTTTTCTGGCTGAGAGAGGATGCACCCCCACTGTATGTGTTATGATTCAGACTGATCCACGAGCACTTTTAAACTAAATTTACTGTTTTTCCCCTATTCTTGCTTGAGCTAGCTCTTCATAACTAAGATGGCAGGTTATACATCATTTGATATACTGATCTTTCATTGACACGCTAACAAGACCATTAAAACAGCCGAACTATTTAGCAGCTCGCACAAATCAAGAACTGTGTATCATTAACCCAACCGCTCTGGACGTCTCTGACAATTTGACACGATGTTCGTCGTACTTATTAGCTGTTGGCTGAATCAGACTTGACCATACATGAATGAAGTCTCCGTAAACTATCTGACATCTCTGCTCCACAACCTAACCTCCGTGTTTATTCTACAGCCCAATTATGAAGAAAAACAAAACGTCCGACTGTGTACCAGAGCGTTCACTGTTTGTGTATGGCAAGAACACATCTATGGCAGCACTTCATTGTGTAGCTGACCGCTGCGGTTTAATTTACGACCTCCTATTTGTGTAAAATGTAGGCTATAATTTTAATATGTGTGAAAGTAAGAAGTAAACGGAAAGTGGGTAGTTTATGTATTTTCAGGGCTCATTTGTCTCTGTTGAAACTGGTTGAATGAGACTGTGCTGTGTTGACCTTTAAAAGTACAGTGGTGGAACCATGGTAAACACTTAGAAGGATGCTATCAGATAGCAACACAATCACACTTTAATGTGCCAGGGTACTGCATGATTGCATTATTAATGTATCTGAGGTCAGTGTAGTACCAATGGGTCTACATATAGTATTAACATGGTTCTTTAAGCCAATTCAAAGATAAACCATAGCACATTGCAAAGAACCAAATGTAGTTTCATAATACTTAAAAGTAAACCCTGCTGAAAAAACAGCTGAAAACAGCCTAAGCTGGTTAGGTGGTCAACCAGCCTGGTTTTAATGGGGTTTCGGCTTTTTCCAGGCTGGTTTCAGCAATTTCCAGCCTGGTCTTAGCTGGTCCAGCTAAAAGACCAGCTACAACCAGCATGACCAGCTTAGCCAGGCTGGGAGACCAACCTAAGCCAGCTATGTTCAGCTTAAACCAGTCTGGTGAAGCTGGTTTTAGCTGGTTTTAGCCAGCTTTGTCCAGCTTAATCCAGGCTGGAAATGGCCAAAACCCCTCTAAAACCAGGCTGGACAACCAGTTAAAACCAGCCAACCAGCCTAGGCTGGTTTAAGTTGTTTTTTCAGCAGGGAAATAACACTTTTTATGTTACTTTGTCTAAGAAAATATGTAAATTACCAATAACAACACTACCGTCTATAGCCCCTTGTTTATAAACCACTTCAAGTGTGATTTGAACTGGGATCTCTAGCATGAGGAGCAATCACACGGGAAAGTCGTTATCAAGGATGCTACAGACTTTAGAATTAGTCACGTGTGGTCCTCTTGACGCTAAGACAGTGAGATTTACCTGAACAGCCCCTACTAACCTGAGCTCTGTTACACTTAGGGGCCGTTCACACATTACGTCTAAAAGCATGCAGATAGTGCAAGTGTATAACTTTCTTCACCATTTTCAACACGTTTTGTGCTCACGCTCCTTTGTTGTCTGTAGATGCGAGGTGACCATTAAGCATTTTCTCAGAGGATGACAAGCTGACCAAACATTGCTGCAGCTCTGATACAAGTTATATTTATGGAAAAGCACTGCACTGCTTGGGTGTTCTGTAGGTGCGTCTCAAATCGCATGCTTATGCACTATTCTATGCCATTTTGTATCATCAATAGTGTAAGTAAAACTCTAAAAATAATAAGTGCACTATAATTACCTGGATGCTGCATTTATTTAACCAATAAAATGAAGTGTGGAATGTTGAACACTTCACACACTCAACAGCTGCTTTGCTCACGTAAAGGAAGGGGCAGAGCTATCGGGCACACATGTTGGATAACTATGCATTTTGGATTGTGAAAGCACAATTCTCCTACGAGAGTGATTATAGTGCCTCCCTATGGTGAATGCGGTTATACTCATGGCAGGTATTATTTGGTAGTTTGGTCATTTATTTCACTAACTTGGCACTTTGAATTCCCATTTAATAAAAAAAAAAAACATTAGTGTTCCATTTGGGCCAACACTACATACATATACTATGCTCTTGAGTGTGTAAGTGTATAAGTACAAAGTGCATAAGTAGATAGTGTGTGGTGTGCCATTTGGAATGCAGCTTTGTTTGTCATTAGTTTACCGAAATGTTTACACTCTAAGTATGAAGCTGTTTGGTCAGTTCTTATCATGTGACTCGCGGTGTGCTTGCAACATTCTGAAAAGTTGAGATGTTTTTAACTAGGTGTGCCTGGACGTGAGTGCATTGTGCCATATGCGTGCACATGCAATGAGCCTCCATGGGAAATAACGAACTTGCTTGTGCAAAAGACGCAAAATGTGAAATGCCCCTTGCTCCTCTAAACCTCACTCCTATCTGGGTCACAGCACCAATTTAAACCCTTTGCTTCTACTTGCCTAGATTTCCAAAAGAGATTTGCATTGTTGTTAACGGCAAGGGATGCTAGCACACTAAGGGGCAGATCACACCAAAGGCAGTTTTTGCAATGAGAGGTGCCTTTTTAAAATGGTTTACTAGCATCCACAAGCGTTTTGCATGCTGCTTTTGTGCCCTGCGTGCCTTGCGTTTTTAGCGTTGAGCTGTGCGCTCACAGTTAAAAAAAGCTAACTTTTTATAGTAAGTGGAAAAATTGCACTACATCAGTCACATCTTTTCATTCTCCAATCAAATCAAAGCAGAGACTGGGTTTCCATCAAAGACTATGACTGCATCCGAAACCGCATACTTCCATACCATACAGTACGCTAAAATCAGTATGCAAGCTGAGTAGTATGTTTGAATTCAAAGAATTTGAAAATCAGTTTGTGAGAAGTACCCGGATGACCTATTACTTCCGGCGAGATTCTGAAGTGTGCATCCCATGCACGCTGCGCTATCCCATGATGCCCCACGAGAGAATTCATGAATGGGAGTGAAGCAACTGACACAGGTAGGTCACGTGACCATGACAAAACGGCGGGTTTAGTATGTCCGAATTCCATTCATACTGATCACATTCATACTGTATAGAACGTACTTTTCTAACGACCGAGTAGTACGTTTAAATTCAAATGCAGTACCTACTGAGTAGTAGGCGGTTTCGGACGCAGCCTATAGAATACACAAGACATGTCACTTGTATAATTTTGAAAAGTAATACTTGGGGAAAAGTGCAACAGTCAATATGGCGAGTGAAACCCCGCCTTCTAGTACAGGAGCCAATCAGCGATCGCTATATGGCAAATAAAGCCCACTCAGACCAGAAGTTAGTTTCTGCAGCTTTTGTGTGATACAAACATTTAGAAACGGAACTAAATAGACATTTGTTGTGTAATTGTATTGGTTATTCGTAATATGAAATGTAATCGTAAGCTTGGCAAGTAGTTTTTGAGAATTTGATGTTTCCCCTTTAAACAGGATGCCCGAGCATACTGCCCAAGAGGCGTTTTAAAGATGGTCGCCGAGTGAAATTACTTGCCTTAAAGAGACTTTGGTTTCCGTTGAGGTGATTGCACTGTTTGTGTTGTCAAGACAACTACAGAGACTTTTGAAAGTGGAGGAGAGACTTGTGGTTGCTGTTATGAGTAATACAGAGCTGTATGACTCACAAATCTTGAATATCACAATATTATTAAATATTAAAATGATACCAATATCAACAGCAATACTCTCGCACAACACCCAGCTGATTCAGTCATCGCCTAGCAACATAAAAGGCGCACCGCTCTTCTTTTCTTTCTTGTCAACAAAAAAAGGCAGTGTGGTGCACCTCACATTTTTGGAACTGAAAAGTGCGTTCGGTGTGATCAGCCCCCAACAAGGATGCTAAAGATAGAGGCCTTAGTATTAGTAAACTCACACGTCTCCAATTAGCTGTCTTCCATTAAACATTTTCTAGTATTTGCAGTCCCACCTTTAGTCATGAGACATAAAATGACACTGATGGATCTCCAGTACTGGAGTTGGTAACCACTGCATTAAACAACGCTTTGCTGATGACAAAGTGCTTCATATCGGTTAGTCTCGATGCTAATAGCACTAATGAACAACATGTGACCACTTACACGCACAAATTACACCCACATTTATGACACACACAGAATCAATGTCATAGCCCTCATGACTAATGCTACACACCCTTCAGAAATTTAACACGACACAGTGACCTCCACACAAACACAGGTACACAGCCTCTCCTCTTTCTTATCAGCTCGCTGTGGGACAAAGCTTGTTTTTAGAGTAGGAAAAACTGAGCAGAGCACATTAAAGAAAATAAGAGTGAGTGTGTGCGCGCGAGTCTGTTTTCCTGGCCAGACTTTCAGTCTTGTAGCTGGAGATAGCAGCTGGAACAGCCATGCGAAGTAAGCCTCCGACATTCCCTTCCCACTGCCTTATACTACCTGAAAACATAATACTCTAATCTCTCTCTTACATATGCAAAGAAACATCTCTACTTCTGTACAACTACAGTATGTTCACTGCAGTGAGGTCAGTTCTGGTTTGTAGCCTGTTTTGATACCTGTAAATGTAATAATAACAATAATAAAAATGAATAATAATCATAATAATATGTGCTCTAATTTTGGAAGCAAACTTCATTATTAAGTAAACCCTTTTTGTACAGTATTTGTTTTTAATTGAGCTGTTACACAAGATCAAATGACAAACTAAGAAGTTGTTTTTTCTCTTTTTCAAGTCTAATCACTATATTTTAAAAACAACACACCATATAAATAATTCAAACATCTGACTTCATAACATAGAAAAGTATATTGATATTTCTGACTTCAAAATAGGATTGTTTATCTTTTAGAAAATAACAGTTGCTTAGAAAAAAAACATTTTCATTTGTTGTGATTGAAAAAACTAATTATTCCACCAAAGGTTTTAAAGTTAACTAAAGTTAACACACTTGTATTGTTTTGCTAAAAATAATATAAACATGTCTGAAAAAGACAAGCTGGGAATTTTTAAGTGGTTCCTTAATAAAACAATTTTCTGTCATCATTTACTCACCCTTCTATTTTGACAAATACTTCTTCTCTTCTCCTGTTGAGCACAAAGCAAGATATTTTAAAAAATGTTGGAAACTGGTAACCATAGACTTCCATATGTTTTCCTACTATCACTGTCAATGGTTTTTAACATTCTTCAAAATATCTTCTTTTGTGTTCAACAAAAAAAAAACACATGCAAAGGTTTGAAACTTGAAGGTCAGTAAATAATGAGTAAATTTTCATTTTTGTTTGAACTATCCTTTTTAATTTCTTCCAGCTGTACATGTACAGTGTTCAGCATACAGTTGCAATCAGAATTATTGAACCCCCTTTGAATTTATTTATCTTTTTTAAATATTTCCCAAATGATGTTTAACAGAACAAGGAAATTTTCACAGTATGTCTGATAATATTTTTTTTCTTCTGAAGAAAGTCTTATTTGTTTTATTTTGGCTAGAATAAAAGCAGTTTTTAATTTTTAAAACCCATTTTAAGGTCAAAATTATTAACCCCTTTAAGCTATTTGTTTTTCCTTAGTCTACAGAACAAACCATCATTACCCTAACCTGCCTAGTTAACCTAATTAACCTAGTTAAGCTTTTAAATGTCACTTTAAGCTGTATAGAAGTGTCTTGAAAAATATATAGTCAAATATTATTTACTGTCATCATGTCAAAGATAAAATAAATCAGTTATTAGAGATGAGTTATTAAAACTATTATGTTTAGAAATGTGTTGAAAAAAATCTTCTCTCCATTAAACATAAATTGGGGAAGAAAATAAACAGGGGGGCTAATAAATCAGGGGGTTGAATAATTCTGATTGCAACTGTATATAAATACACCCCTCACAAATATCTTTTAAATTTATGTTTTTAATGGAAAGCTATACAATATTATATTTGTGCATATACATTAGATTAGTCAGTAGTGAAGCCAAATGTGGAGCTTATCTAACAAAATGACTTACAATAATGGTTCAAAAACTAGTACAGCCAAATTTATGTTATAGAAAAAATATTACATACAAATTTTAAAAAGAAGAAAAATCAAGAGAAGCAAAAATTGTAGAAATTTTTTTTTTCAAATTTTGTAGGTTGTAATATTTTTTTTGCAATATTTTGCTTGAATTTAATTGTATTATCTTTACAATTCTGAAAATGTTTAGTGACTCAACTATTATTTTAATAAATATATCTGTTTAATAAATCTGTTTAGTTTAAATGCACCAAAATACATTGCCTATATACACTGAGAAATGTAAAAAAAAAATTTATGGGGTCTACTCAATTATGCTGAGCACTGTATATATTTCATATACGAATAAAGAATAGTAGTGATGTAATATATGTCAGACTTCACAAACATGTACACACACCATCAAAGAATTGGAGTAAAGAGATAAACAAATCCAGAGCAAGAGAGAAGTTGTAATTGAGAAAGAGGCAAAAGTGAGGAGGAGTGTGTGTGTGTGTGTGTGTGTGTGTGTATGTGTGTGTGTGTGTGTGTGTGTGTGTGTGTGTGTGTGCGCGTATCTGGCCATAGTGGAGCCCGGTCCATGAAGTCTGCATGCTGTCAGTGTGAGTAGCCTTATCTTCCCCAAACATTTACTTAACCCTTTGTCTTACAGGGCCCAGCACAATGAGACACAGCCAGAGGAATCCCAGTGGGACTTCAGATGGACAGGCCTGCCGTCACTGATACACTCACAGTCACACTGACTGCGCTCTAATCTGCACACATTAAACTCCCCTCGCAGCGATAATAACTACAGCTCAGAAACCTCAGTGCGCTTTCAATGACATCACTGAAACCTCGCTCTGTCCTCTTCCTTTTCTTTTGTCTGATAACAGCTGATGACCTATGGAGGAGTCTTAGCCAATCCATCAATCAATTCCGAGAATTTAAATAATTCATCCACAGAACATTTATATTTATTCCAATATTTTTTTTTCTGTATCTAAAAGCATGATCAAACTAGCCCAAGAAAAAAAAATTATGCTTCACTTAAAGTTTAATAACTGGTCCCATTACTTAGAGATAGAGATATTTTATCCAAAAAAAAAAAGAAAATTCTGTTATCATTTACTCTCCCTACACTTGTTCCAAATGTATATGAGTTTCTTTCTAATGTTGAACACAAAGGAAGATATTTTGAAAAATGTTGGAAAGCAGCAGCCATTGACATCCATAGTATTTTTTTTGTTCCTGCTGTGGAAGTCATTGGATGCTGGTCACTGGTGTTCAGAATGTATTGCTTTGAGCAGAGGGTGACTAAATGATGGGACAAGTAACATTATATATATTTGCATGTTCTCCCCGTGTTTGCAAGGGTTTCCTCCGGGTGCTCCGGTTTCTCCCACAAATCCAAAGACATGTGCTGTGAATGCAAGAGTGTATGGGTGTTTCCCAGTGCTGGGTTGCAGCTGGAAAGGGCATTCGCTGGGTAAAACATATGCTGGATAAGTTGGCGGTTCATTCCGCTGCGGCGACCCCAGATTAATAAAGAGACAAAGCTGAAAAGAAAACGAATGAATGAATGTTAGTTCACAGTGCAATAAAGGACACCTATTTTACCCCTTTTTCAAGATTTTATATAAATCTTTTGTGTCTGGATAATGTGTCTGTAAAGTTTCAGCTCAAAATACCCATCAGATTATTTATTATACCTTTTTATATCTGGGAAATTTGAGTTGTTCAGGCATTGTAGCTGTTTTAGTTGCCTGTGCCTTTAATGCAAACGAACTGGTTCGACCCGTTCACCATTCCCATCTGCATGTCAGAACTTTCACGTAGATAAACAGCACAGTGACAGACAAGAAGGAAGCAGACCTCCCTTACTACAGCAAGAACTTTCCCAACGGTCATTTGATATATTTGTTATGGAGTTAATTTAAGCTTTTCTGCAATAATAAATCACAAACAATATCGTTATAAAGTTCCCTCGCGTGCACATGCACATACACACACCGACATGCATGTTTAGCTTTGCACTGTTTTTGCATAGCAAATGTGACAGGAAACATGTTAATATCCACTGGTGTATGGATATCTGTTATGTTAATGTACAAAATAAACCTGATTTAAGTCTACAAACCAGGATTGAAGCGTCTTCTTTTATAATTGTACTGACATGCAGCTGTGGTGATAAAGTAAAGACGGTAAAATCATTGTAATTCATTACAAACATGCACTGTTAACTAGAACACTAGTTAACACTGTAAACCTGAACAGCCAAATTTATGTTATAGAAAAATATTAAATACAAAATTTTAAAAGAGGAAAAATCAAGAGAAGCAAAAATTGTAGAAATTTTTTTTTTCAAATTTTGTAGGTTGTAAATTTTTTTTTTTGCAATATTTTGCTTGAATTTAATTGTATTATCTTTACATTTCTAAAGATGTTTGGTGACTCAAATATTATTTTAATAAATATATCTGTTTAATAAATCTGTTTTGTTTCAAAATACATTGCCTATATTCACTGAGAAAGGGATAAAAATATTTATTTCATTAATATTTTCAAAATAAGGTCTACTCAATTATGCTGAGCACTGTATATATTTCATATAAAAATAAAGAATAGTAGTAATGTAATATATGTCAGACTTCACAAACATGTACACACACCATCAAAGAATTAGAATAAAGAGATAAACAAATCCAGAGCAAGAGAGAAGTTGTAATTGAGAAAGAGGCAAACGTGAGGAGGAGTGTGTTTGTGTGTGTGTGTGTGTGTGTGTGTGTGTGTGTGTGTGTGTTTTGAAGACAAAGGGTTAAGTAAATGTTTTAAAAACGTTTAAAACTTGTAAATCTCATTCTTGATCACATTTAATGATGATTGATGATCACAGCGAGCTGAACAGATCTTTTAATCCCAGATACTTTGCCCACGTCCTGCCTTGTTGATATGATTATACATGTTACTATTGAGAGATGTTAATATGCGGCTGTCAATCAATTCAGTGGGCGGGGAAACCGCACTTCTACATCACGTTGCGACGGGCCTCAAAATGGGATGGATTTGGATCCTATTTTAACATTAGGAAGTTTAAAAAAAGAGACTTATTGTTTTTATATTACCCCAATATGACTGTGGACACACTATACCTACACACCGTTCTGTTACAAAAGATGATGTTCATCATAGGTGCCCTTTAACTAATGCAAACAGAAAAAAACAACAAAAAAAAAATTCAATATAAAAACTTTAAAAATGCAACAAACGCTGCAGAAATATTCATTCATCCAGAAATATTCAGGTTTTATGTCAGAATTTTAATTTTATTAATTGTTTTGACAATATATTGTATGAACAGTTCATAACAAAACATTTAACAGAACTTTTCTGTAAATATATAATGTCACAGAATGTTATGAACACCAACCATAAATTGGTGCAGTTCACTAAAAGGCTACTAGTTTAGGCAAAAATTAGAGTTTCTGAATTCTACATACAGTCTGTTTAACTAATGTCAACCAGTGAAACCTTATTGTAAAGTACAGCCTTGGAAGCTGTGTTGAACTTCAGGAACTAATTTTAAGACATCAAATAATCTCCATACAATAAACCGAAAGGTCAGCTGCACAAATGCTGTTCAGATGTTTTATGTAGCATTAGCCATTATTACAAACTAGCCATTTTTTTTTTGAGGTAACAATGAAGTGTGCAGTAAATACCTTGCTGTTATCTGAGCATGTGTTAGACTTCAGAAGAATGCAGCAGTCGGCCTTTGTCTCTGTGTCCACATCATCAGGACAGGAGGCCGTCGGAGAGGAGCTTATCAAAGCCAGCAAATACCATTACAGTGAGAGAGAGACAGAAACGCATGCCTTTCTGAAAGACAGATGCCTACGTGAGACGTGCAGCCTTCATCTGTGAACTTTTCTTGGCCAGTTCTGGAGGAATATGCCAACCCTAAAGAAAAAAAACATAACTGGTCAAATGTGTTGGACAGAAAAATATTAAACATAAAATATATAATAAATGATTAAAAGTATTAAACACGTAAAACAAAACCAAAAGTATTACGTTAACGGAAATATTTTGGCAAAGGTCAAAAAGACATTGTGTCAAAATGACCAAAGAAATCCATAGAATATTAAACACAGATCATCTTATATAAAACATTTAGTAAATTTCCTAGCATAAACATATCAAAACACATTTTATGATTAGTAAATCATTTTAATTAGACAACTTTAAAGGTAATTTTATCAGTATTTAGACTTTCTTTTCATTTTTTTAACCCTCAGA
The DNA here is from genome assembly GCA_903798205.1 of Danio tinwini. Taxonomy (NCBI): domain Eukaryota; kingdom Metazoa; phylum Chordata; class Actinopteri; order Cypriniformes; family Danionidae; genus Danio; species Danio tinwini. The sequence continues at coordinate 2,565,403 of CAIGQZ010001345.1, forward strand.
TTCCAGATTGTATTTCTTGGTCAAATGCTGTCTTATCATAAAAACGATGCATCAATGAAAGCTTGATTTAATTGATGAACTTCAATTGAAAAAATGGACACTTATGACTAATTTCGTTGTCAGGGATCAAATCTCCCCATTAAGTGGCTTATTATGTCTATTTTTGCTGTTTATGAGTACTCATAATGTACATATTAATCATGATCATATTTTACTTAACTACCAATACTTACAGTTTTTCTCAGTGGCTTTGGTGCATTTCTCACAACACTATTTACATTTGCACAACAGTTAATGCATTTCTCAAAACAATTTGTAACAAACTGCAAAACCTATAACCTGCAAAAGCGTGCCACTTGCTCAAAATGAATAACTCATTCTTCAAAAGCAAGCATTCATGTCAATGAAAGTGTCAGTGTCATCAAGATAAAAATTCCTGACACCATTGTTTATGAACAAGATAGTCAAATGGCTTTGTCATGTTTTCATTATGACAGTTTACTCTGTACATTTTTTCCAATGCAAAAAAAAGTCAGATTTTGGTGACACTTTCTGAAAATGCTGAAGACAGCACTATATACTATTTGCACAGCCATTTGAAAACTACAGTAAAGTTAGACATCACTGCATTTAGTGAGGTATCTGAGTACAAGACACTGAATATGTATTTTTCACATTTTTACTGCATTTGCTCTTTACAATTGTAATTTATTCACAGCATTGTGCAAAAGAATAAATACACCCTTATTTACAACAAACACAAGCTTCCTTTGGGTAGAGCTGTGCACAACTGTAAACATAATTGCAGTACATAATGCAACTGAACCTACAACATACACAGGTCTGTAAATCATTCATGAAATTGTTCAATTTAGAAGACATTTTCAGAAAAAAAAAGATTTAAAGTTTTTAAATAAAATTATCTTGACACATTTTAACAACTAGTTCAACATTTTTGTATGTAATGACTCAAGTAATGAAATGAGGACTATTAGTTTTATATGGAATGACTATTCAGCATCCACAAGTTTAGTTAATTTTGACTGACATGACATAAGCAAATGATAGCTACAAAACAGCAGAGAGTTGTATGAAAGCAATTGATGCATGTCCAAAAGCATTTGCAATTTGCTGGAAGGAATAAGAAACTGCTACTATGATGTGCACAAATGACTAATTGTTTTGAGAAATGCATTAACTGTTGTGCAAATGTAAATAGTGTTGTGAGAAATGCACCAAAGCGACTGAAAAAAATTAACTAATATCTTACTAATATCTAATTACTAATATCTTACTGGCTACGCGGTGGTGCAGTGGGTATCGCTGTTGCCTCACAGCAAGAAGGTCGCTGGTTCCAGCCTCGGCTGGGTCAGTTGGCATTTCTGTGTGGAGTTTGTATGTTCTCCCTGTGTTCGCGTGGGTTTTCTCTGGGTGCTCCGGTTTCCCCCACAAGTACAAAGACATGCGGTATAGGTGAATTGGGTAAGCTAAAATAGGTCGTAGTGTATGTGTGTGAATGAGTGTATATGGGTGTTTCCCAGTAATGGGTTGCAGCTGGAAGGGCATCGCTGCGTAAAACATATGCTGGATAAGTTGGCGGTTCATTCTGTTGTGCCAACCCCAAATTAATAAAGGGACCAAGCGATAAGAAAATGAATGAATGAATGAGGTAAAAGTGGCGACACAGTGACTCCCACTGAGAATTTTACTTTAATTATTTAGTGATGGTATTTATATATTTCGTAGTGATGAAAGTAGATAAGGCGGCACAATGGTTAGCACTGTTGCCTCACAGCAAAAAGGTCACTGGTTCGAATTCCGGCTGAGTCAGTTGGCATTTCTGTGTGAAGTTTCCCCCCACAGTCCTAAGACATGCGATATAGGTGAATTGAATAAGCTAAATTGAAGTGTATATAGGTGTTTCCCAGTATTGGGTTGCAGCTGGAAGGGCATGCGATGCGTAAAACATATGCTGGATAAGCTGTTGGTTCATTCCACTGTGGCAACCCCTGATTAATAAAGGAACTTAGCTGAAGCAAATGAATGAATGGATGTATGAGGCAAAAGCCAAAATTTACAGAATGTAATCATTTTTAATCATTTAAGATAATTAAGACAGAGAATTTAACCATATAATTTAAATAGTTAATCACGCACTAAAGGGTCAAAGTATTTACATTGCAAAAAATAAAATAAAAAAACAAGAACAAGAATGATTTGATGAAATATTAAAAGTTTTTATTAAAGGATCAGTATGGCTCCAAACACTAATTAACAGCCATTTTAAATCCTTCTACTTCATGACTGTATCCTTTAAACCACACTGTAAGAAAAGCTGACTCAACCTAAAATTTTAAGGCAGTTTCCTAGTAACATTTCTGCTGAATATCTTTAACTTGTGTGAAAGATGTGATTAAAATATTCGGTTCAAATGTGCCATCCTGTTTGCACCGACTTTTTAGAAAAACATGAAGTGGAAAACATGCCACGGGTAGAGCAAGTGACGTGGTACTTTCAATAAACTACAACTCCCATAATGCACGTTTCTTTTGCAACCCAGTCCAAAATGTTTTATTGTTCCCAAGTTTTGCTGCTCTGAAATGTGACAAAGTTTTGGAAGGAAAGTAATGACTTGTGTGTCTGATGATACTTGTCTCTGTTATAGACTTCGATGGAGTAATGTGGGTTTCTTAACCTAATAAAAAGTTTCATGCAAAAATAACCCAAGAAGTAAAATCTATTTTACATTTATGCAAATACGTGTACTTTATTGCAATATATTATTTCACTTAAAAAAAAAGACTTTTATTAATATGCTATAATGAAATAAAGAGATAATTATCTAATGGTATGTTAAAGAATAGTAATATTTATAGCCAGCCCTTTAAAGACAACAATAGTCCAGAAGTGGCCGAGTTTGAAAAGTTTTACTTTACAATGTAAATTAAAGCGATATAAAATTTGTTGAACTTTAGGAATGATAGTAGTGCCTTTTATATAATCTAAAAATGAAATAATAAAGGGGAAATCAGTGTTGGGGAACGTTACTTTTGAAAGTAATTCATTACAATATTGAGTTACTCCCCAAAAAAGTTACTAATTGCATTACTTTTTATCGTAAGTAATTACATTATTTACATTACTTTTTTTTTTTAAGAGTAACTCAAATATTATGAATAAATTTTTAAAAAGTATCTATTACTTGTATTAATGTAGAAATGTAATACTATTAAGTAACTCGCATTACTCCCAACACTGGGTGAAATGATGTAGCAAGGTAAAGACGTCTACAAACACTAATCAGAATTAAGAAGTGAGATTTGAAGATTGAATAGGTAAGAAAGACAGTGATGTAGTGTGTGTGTGTGTGTGTGTGTGTGTGTGTTTTGGATGGGGAGGGGGGGCATTGAGAGACAAAGAAAAAGAGAGCGAACTGAGTATGAAAGCACTTCCAGCTCTCTCTCTCTCGACTCCCCCGCATAATCAAACAAATCACGATTACAAAATATTTCAAGGTCTAGAGTCACTTCTATAAATCTAGAAGGCTCTTGAAGACGCAGTTGGCAGATGCACACGCACTTACTTACAGCCAACTTCTTTTGGATTTAACCCACCAGAATATATGTCTCTCTGGCTCCCCGTGTCTGCAGTGTTCATACAGTAAAATAAATCGGCCGCATCCATCGGCAAAAGTGCAGCGGAGGGTCTGAGAAACAGGGTTATCCAAAGTGCATGTTCAGAAGCAGAGAGACAGAGAGAAGAGAGGGAGATTAACCCCAACATGAAAAACAGACAGACAAAGAGAAGAGAAATAGATAGACAGACGGACGGAGACGGGAACATAAGGAAATCCTGTGCGGAGACGATGAAGAGGGGGAGAGATAATGAAAGAGAGGAGAAAAGGAGAGAAAGAGAGAGGGAACTGGATTCCACATGTGCAGCAGGCCCTTGTCTTTACGATGGCTATGATTATAATTTAGTGCTGCTGTTTCGGGGATGACATCATCAGAGGCGCACCAATCAGATGGCACTGAGTCTATAAATTAATGAGCGGGCAGGAGTTCAGCTGACCGGGGCAGGGGCAAAGTTCATTCCACTCATCAAGAAGTGGATAATGGAATGTGACCACGCAAAAAAAAAAAAAAATCAGCACGGCTACTTTTTGTGTAAGATGATTATAAAAATATTGCGGATATTCAGCTGGCAAGTTTAGTTGTTAATGTAAAATAAACTACACATTTATTAGATTCTACACAAAACATTATTTCATTTTTGCAACATACACTCAAAAACTTTTAAAAAAAGCTGAAACAACACAGCTCTTGAGATTTCGTTGGGACAACTTGTGTTCAAAGTTTGATGTTGAATCCACTTAAATTTGTAAAAACTAATAGTTAACTTTCCTTCATGTTGTCCCAAACACAAATCGATAATTGTTTTATTAATTGTTTTAATGAATTACTTTACTTAATTGGTTTATGTTCAATCCACTTACATGTGTTAAGTTAGTTAATTGATTTGTGTTGGGATTACTGTATATGAATGAATTGTGTGGCACGTTACATTTTCCAATATGAATGAGTCCTTAACAATCTTATAACGTCTCTGGATTTATGATTTCTAATTATGCATTTGATTATAACATGATTTTTGTTTTATTTTGTAAAAAGATGACATTTCTTTCAAGGTCAAGATAATAAATGTGGTAAATGTACGGTGGGCGAGAGAACTTAACATGCTGCAATTTAAGAAAACACGTGCAATTATAAAAAAAACACCAGCAAATTAAGAAAAGATCATCCATTTGACAGCACACGTGCTGCTAATCCTCACAATGTCTACATATTAAAAAACACGCTACATTTTTCCACAATACAAACAAATTAATAAAATGTGCTGCATTTTCTCACAACGCAAACAATTGACAAAAACGCTGCATTTTCTCACAACACTTGCAAAAACAATGGAACACAATGAAAATGTTTCAAGGGGACCCAAAAACATGACGGACTCAGCTGTGCCGTGACTATTGCTCAATGAAGTTGTAGGTGATCTTGAAAGGTGAGTTTCTTGTTTGTTTATTTTTAACATCCTGATTCTCTTGGCTTTTGTATTTTATTAGCCTAAATAACCATAACCTAAATAGCTGGGTCTGTCTTATTTTATAGTCCTCTTAAAACATTTCCATTGTGTTTCGTTCTTTTTGCCAGTGTTGTGAGAAAAAGCAATGATTTCGTAAAGTGTTTGCGTTGTGAGAAAATGCTGTGTGTTTTTTTATTAGTTTGCATTATGGGAAATCGCAGTGCGTTTTTTTAAATGTGTTTGCATTGTGAGGATAAGCAGCATGTGTGCTGTGAAACGGATGAAGATCTTTTTCGCAATTTGCTGGCGTTTTTTGTAATTGCACTTGTTTTCTTAAATCGCATTAATTGCATTTTCTTAAATTGTCATCATATTAACAAGAAAGCTGGTGCCATGTTTTCATGTTTATATCTATGTTTAGACAACACAATAACAAAGTTATAACTTAAAAAAAAATACAACAATAATTGTTTGTCTAATTAATTAATTGTCTAAATGACAAAAGTTGGTCACACTTTATTTTAGGGTACAATTCTCACTATTTACAAACCATTAACTAAGACTTTCAGCTCAATAAAGTAATTTGTTAGTAATAGTTAGAAGGTAGTAGGGTTTAGGTATGATTAGGAGTGTAGAATAAGATAATGCTTAATAAGTACTAATTAACACACAATATTGTATTAATATGTGAATAGTAGTTTTTTATGCTATTAAATGATGGCAACATTTGTTCTAATCATTTCCAATAACGCATTATTCAATATTTATAGGATAAAAAAAGACAATATGATCTCATACATATACCTGGTAAATCCAGTACATTCAGAGAAACTTACAAGCAGTCTCATATTTTATTCTTATTAGAATGAATGATTGAATAAATGAATGAATAAATAAATACATAAATAAATACATAAATAAGAAAAGAGATTGAAAAAATAAAAGTTTGTTTTGGCATAATATATGTGTGTGTATTTTTTATATTTATTATGTATATGTGAAACAAACACACTTTTTTCTCACAGGTGTTTACATTTATATTTGTTTTAATAATTTATAATTTGTATTATATACATATATATTTAATTTCTAAATATAAATACTGTTTTCCCTCAAATTTATACATGAGTGAATTTCTATATGAAAAATAAATATACACAGCGACAATATGTAAAAAAAAAACATATACATATAAACATATAACATATAAACATAAAGATGCTTATAATTGTTTTATAAATGTTATGTAC
>CAIGQZ010001345.1:2699464-2748735 GCA_903798205.1 Danio tinwini
TAGAGAGAGATCCCCAGCTCATTATGAAGCTCAGAGTCTCCTCATGGACAACTGGCTCCACATTAAAAACATCTATCAGTATTCCGCATTCTGCTTCAACAGGAAACTTACATAAAATGACATTTTCATTGTTCCCAGTGGGATGCTGTGGGTATTGGTGCAAGACACACACTCACAAGCAAAGCTGCTGCTCATCAGCAAGTCACTTCAAACTCATTTTCTTCTGCACATCTCGTTTCATGTCATGCTCCAAGACCAAAACACTGGCAGGAGGGTGAGCTGGTGAAAAATTACTTTCAAAAAAGTGAGAATAAAACAGACAATGGTTCAGTCACTGGCACCAAACTGATCACTGGATTCAAACTGTGAGCCAGTATCCATTCAGTTTGCCTAAATTTGGCTAAATGTTAAATACCAATACACTCAGATGACATCTTGGGGGATTTAAGACAGCTTGTCAGTGAGCACTCAAAGTCAATTTAACTCAAATCGGTTTTGTTTACTGTATAAGATGAGTGTGTAGTACAAAAGCATAGCCACATGTGGTTTGAAGTTCAATTCAAATGTGATGTATGGAAATGGGTTCCAGGTTGTCTAGTCAAATAGAATGCTGTAGGTTTTTTCCATTGTTGGGAAGTCAATGGAAATTTAATGACACGCATCTGAAGTGTCTTCAGATCACTTGTCTGTTTGTATGTCATTCACTGTGTATTGAATCTTGAATAAGCAAGTGTGTGGGCATTTTTGGACAAGTGTTTGGACTACAGGTTTTGGCTAATGGTTGTTTTAAAACCAAACATTCAATTTTAAATTATAAAAACATCAATTATTTTATTTTCTTTTCTGACTTACAGTTACTAAAGTTAATGTTTTTTAAATTCTGACTCTTAGCTTTTAGCCAGGGATATTAATAATTGTGGCCTTGACTTTATATGTTGATGTAGCAACATTTTTGACAATACATTAAGTTTTACACAAAGCTGTAAATGTGAATCTATTTATCGGGCATCATGTTATCTTGCTCTATTAATTGCAAATGTTCAGAAAGTAGTGCTAAAAGCTGAAAACAATATACTATAGCAACTACACTTACTGATCATAACACATGAGTCAGGGTGACAACCAGGGCTGGACATTAACACCCGCCAATTTCAGTTGTGGCGGGTAAGACATTTAGTCCACTAGTCACTTTGGCCGGTTGAAAATGTTTTTTATATTGCAGTTTTCCTTAAAGCAGGGTTCTACAATAAGGATGGCCCAATATGTGTGCAAATGTGATCTTAGAATCGAGAAGCAGCACGACTGACAAAAATAATTGTGTTCGTGTGAGCAAAAGAAAGCAGGTGAATACCAAATGAGAGGATGATCACTGCCCCTAACAGCTTATGTGATGCTGACTGTTTAAAACAGTCTCTTATTGGTTCTCTTTCAAACAGACTAGTCAGAAAGTTATGCTCATGCACCCACAGTCTTGCTACTTTCAATAGCCCTAGATTTGGCTTTATGTAATCAGCACCAGTTTCTTTCACTTTGACCATTCTTTAAACATATTATTATGGCCTAATGTTAACCATGTGTGCCTGATCATTCCTTCATCACACACGGTATGGTTTTCACCTACTTTCTTTTACTTAGTTATTTTTGTTAATATGACTTAATTATAATTTTTTACGATAACATTGCTTTCATGGGAGATTAACTCCCAATTTATATGTTAACTAGTGATCTGGGACCTTTAGCCAGGACACACAACTGTGCATAGTTTTAGATACATGGCAATAGCTATTTTTTTTTAAGAAATGCTTTGTTAAATAAACATTATAGTATACAGCTATATTTTGCTTGTTTTGACACATTTAAAATTTGTGGCTAAGAAATAATTATTTATTTACGTTAGATATAAATTTGGTAAATCCTTCATTTTGAGCTCTGAAAAGTCATGTGAAATAAAAACTAATTGTAATACGACATTATGAAACAATGTTCATTGAGCAAGCTCATACACAACACAAGAAAAGTGAAATAAATGAGGAGTCATGTCGACAAAACACAAAATCTAAATTAAGTAATATTAGCATAGTCAAAGTCAAATTTATGCATATAAAATATATTTTCCCAACAACATAATTGTGGCTAGTGAAAATGTCAAATGGCTAGTAATGTTGGAAAACTACTAGCCACAGTGGCTGGTGATAAAAAAAAAGTTAATGTTATATCATGAGGGTAATCCAAAGAGTAGTTGTGGTCACAGGCAAAGAGATGCAGGCAGCAAACAGGTTAAACAATAAAACTTTGTAAAATTACAGACAAACAAGTCTCAGCAATGTGTTTGAGGAATTGTATCGACCATATAGTCAGTCTTCATGAGTTTCAGCTAAGTGGGTGTCAGTCTTCATGAGTTTCAGCTAAGGGGTGATCTGAAACTGGTGTGTGAGTGAGGTGAATGATGGGAAATGTAGTGCAGTTTAGTGGCAGAATTGCAATCCAAGTTCATTCTGAAAACGCAGCCCTATATACATTTCTTGAGAGCGCCAAATACCTCCCAAGAAGCTGTTATTGTTTTCAGGAATCTACCAGAGGCCACTGTTTACACTTACACATCTCAAATTTCTCTTGCGAGTACTATTTGTGCCTGCTCTTCTCACATAAATCGACTGTCGACTGACTGACCAACTGTGTGATCGACTGACCCACCCTCCTTCCCGAAAACCAATTGATAGTGTTTTCAAAAGCACCAATTGATCCGCCCATCCACTTCCCTAAACCCAACCGACAGTGTTTCCAAAAATAAATCTAGAAAAAGAAAAGCCCCCTGATTTTTACCACATTTTCAGATTTTACCACATTCTCACCCTGTTGTTTACTTGTTTATTTTATTTTTTTGGCTTTTGTCTTACCTGCTTTCTGGAACCGTTCTACACCGGACTCAAACCCTGTCATCGCAACTCCTTCCTGCGTCTTTAGTCTGCCGACGTACACTGCAAGCTACTGGACATACTGGGAAAGCCGCCATAAAGAGTCAGCTCGTTAGTGCAATAAGGAACAGTGTCATAACGCCCTGTAGCACTTGTTTTAAAGATAAAATGCAGCCAGAAATACATATGACTACATAATTCATGATCTCCATAAATGTATATAGGGGTATATTTTTAGAATGAGCCTATGTTGCAGAATTGTAGTTCAGGTAAAAATGAGTGTTTTACTGCAATCTGTAAAGGCTAGATCACTGGCGATTGTGACACTGATAGTGTTAAAAAACATTTTCTAAAGCAACAATGTCACTTTAACCTGATAAAAGTGTCTTCCATCCCTTAATCCTTACTCATTTTTATTGCACCAGATGAGCTACTGAGCAAGTTTACTAAAAGCTGTACAGAAATGCTTTACACAGGGGATTTGCAAATGCCAACATTTAAAAATTGGAATACGTAAACATACAGTATGCTGAGATCATAACGTAGATAAAAAGATCTATGTTATCAAAAACATCAGATCAAAAACATTTTTTATGTATATATTTTTTAGACTACATTCTATAATTGTATTTATTGCAAATTTTTTTTACAACGTTTTTTATTTTTTATTTATATTATATGTTAGGCACCTAGGGTCTGAGAGTAACGGAATTTCGATTCTCTGTATGTCCTGTACATGTGGTTGAATTGACAATAAAGCTGGCTTTGACTTTGATAGTAATAGCAAAACCAGACAACATGAATATAACATGAACAATAATAATAATAAAAAAAAGAAAGATTATGATTTTACTGCCACCGGTGGCCAATTTGTGGAGTTGTGTGCAATGTGACAATCTAAAACTCATTTTTATGTGGCACATTTCTGAACAAATCCACAAATCAACTCTTTTTTGTTGTTTTGTTCAGAATTAATTGCAAATCCTGCCTCTTTGGCACTTTCACAGCTGAGAATCTCTATTGATTTTGTTTTCTGACTCTCACTAAATCTTTAGAGTTTTTTTTCACATTAAGTCCTGGGCAGTGGACTCAAATACACCCAAAATATAATTAACCTCTGGGCACCTTCAGGCTCTCAGAGGGACTACTAATTCAATTAATAGTCAGATAATCGGCTGATGTTAAGAGCATTAACTATGATTTCTGCAAGTGTCTGCTGCCAAAAAAGCCTAGTGATGGATCCAAAGTGAAAATGCAGAGAATTTTTCACAATGAACAGGAACTGGTGTCAAAGAAAAAAAGAGGAGAAGTGTAGTGGAAGTACAGTATAGTTGCAGCAGTTCATCATCATTGTCTAGAGGAGGGAAGGAAAGGAACGCAGTGTAACTGAAAGACAAAGTGCTGTAAACAGCTGGCACACTCCTGTAGCATCACAATGCCAACGAAAGAAAAGTTGCCTGCCAACATCCAAAAACAGGGCTAAAGAAAGACCCCACCAGAGAGGAGAGCCAGAGGATTGTGGGAAATGCAAATCCTAGCATAGTCAATAGGGCGATGGGGCCAATCCTCAGAGACAACCTGCTAATTACAAAGTCAGACAAAGGTCAGGTGACGACTTCAGCCTTTCTTTCACTCGTCCACCAATTACCGTCACTATCTTTACTGCTGAGTTTGTCCCGTTCGCTCGTTCCCCATGCGATGCTGTGCAAATTCATTGAGATGTGGGGGAAAGAAACGAATGCAGCACAGTTATCACCATGTTCATTACGTTGCCAAAAAAATCAACAAACAGTAATCAACTTACAGTATGTACTCTGGGGTGATTTTTTTTTTTTTTTGCATAGATCTGTAATAAACCTCAGTCCTGATCAAAACTACTAAAGTGCTTTACAATTTATTGTATAGCTATTTAATTTAATTATAGTATTATTAATATAAAAGCAATTGTGAACTGGATATTTTTTACCTTTTATTAAAATCTTGGACATGTGAAACAACATTGCCTTTGATGCATTGTTTTTTTTCTCCCTAATTTACTGTTGGTGGCGGTTTTTGTCCCATTGATTTCTTTCTTAACCACATTTTTTTGATTACAAAGCCATGACACAATACAATCATGCATTTTTGATTGTTGTTTGTTTTCCTTGTTGGGAAGAGGTACAATTTGTAAATTTGTTGATCATCAGTTGGCACCATTAACCCTTAAAAAAAGATTGGTTTCTGGATTTTATATGGAGTATAACAGCAAAATAAAGTGTGTGTATGTGTGTGAGAGTGTGAGAGTGATCATTATGCACTTATCTTGATGTGTCTGAGAAAATCAAAATATGCATCTCAGCTCTCAGAACTACATGGAGTAAATAAAAACAAAGACTGTCTATTTATGCACAATTAAATGTGGTTATAATGGAAGTCAATGGGGCAAAAACAGCCACCAACAGTAAACTAGGGAGAAAAAAATTAAATCTAACAATGCATCAAAGCCAGTGTTGTTACTAATCGTAAAAGACTGTGATAAAAGGAAAAAGATCCAGTCCACAATAACTTTTTATATTGAAAATACATCATTTTGTGTGCTTTTTCCCATTAAATCAATGACATCATTTGTGAATTTGGCAATTAAAGAGTTGAGTTAAAGGGTTGATTAACAGATTTATTCAAAAATAATTGAAAATATTATTTTTCTGATGCATTTTAGTTTAGTGGATGTTTTCATCCCAAACATAACAAAAGGGTAGTAAATTTGAACAGTACACAAGGGCTAAAAGTATAACTTGTAAGTGCCAGTCATGTGAATAATGTAAAAACAAGAAACACTAGCCTTTGAAGCCATTACAGGAAGTAGGTTGGTATAAATAGTTTTTGAGATGAGGCTGATATATATGTTTTTACTTAATTTCTTACTAAAAACTATAATTAAGATGTATTATACAAAAGTAACTTTTTAAGGCAATTCAACACTTCAATTTTACAGTAGGTAATCTGAATAATAAATATTGCAAGGAAACAGGGGTGAAGATGCATGTAATATGAACTGCTTACTGTGACCAAATCCACTTCGGAAATAATCACATTATAGATTCAGATAAACATAGCTATACTGTAGTCGCTTACGTCTTAAGTAATTGCAAACAGAAAACCTGTCAATAAATTTGGTCAGTGCATTTAAAGCTCTTAAAGGCAAACAAACAAACAAACAAACAAACAAACAAACAAACAAACAAACAAACAAAAAAAAATCTGTTGTTATCCTGACTGAGTAATCTGTGTAAGGATTCATTTATAGATTTATTCAGTATTAATAAATCAATACTTAATTTATAGTTTTAAATGTAAAACAGAATGAAAAACTGGATAAACCTAGGCAAAGTTAAGATAATAAGGATTCATTACATGGAAATGACATACCATGAGACTTAAACAGCACAGTTTCTTCATTCTCATGTAAAGGCCAATTAGAACAAACACAGACTGTGACATTACTCATAGGAACCATTTGGCCCAAAAATGTTTGATCGACCACAACGGTTCTTACTGAGTTAATACAACACCATATTTTTCCTTCTTTTTTTTAAGGTTAACACAGCTGCTTATATTTCTTGTTGGGACTCTTATTTTGAAAACAAACTTTTTTGGACAACTGAAGTATAAATATTTTTGCACATGTGTATTTCAGACTACATCGCTGTGTGCACATTTGAGATGCAAAAGCCAGAGCTATGCATAGAGATCTCTGAAGAGTGCATGGGATTGGAGCTGATTAATATTCATGAGCCTTCCAAATAAGGTAAAAACAGAGCTTTTCAACTTAGGGAACTTATTTATTGGGTTGTAAATAGACATATAAATCAATTTCTGATGAAGTTTTGCATTTATCCACTGCAAGCCAAACACCTTTTATTTAGATATCAGAGAACGATTGAAACATATTGTATCATTGCATTGCACCTTTAGGACTATGCAGTATAATTTGGTAATTTTTTTAGAATTGACTTGTATGAGAGAAAATCTTAAACTCTACCTTGTTTATTCTGCACCTTTCAAGTTCACGTGTACTGTATTTAAATGCACTGCTGGTAATTTGTTGATTTGTTCCTATTTTTTGCTTTCTTTGACTCGTTCCAAATTATCATCACTACCTTTTCCTGCTGGGTTGTCCTGTTCCCTATGCAATGCTTCCTTCACGGTTTTTGTCATTATTCATGTTTTCTTTAGTAAACAGCTTCTGGCACGGTTGTGTCATCATTTGGGCTCTGCTTGCTGAAGCGGTTTGGTGCAGTGGCAGACGCCGAGGCCCGTCCTCAGGCAGATTCACTGCGACTGGAGAGATGAATGAAAAGCACTAGGATTAATGAAGCGATTTCAGAACAGTTGAAGCTGACAGCTTCGCTAAACTTCCCACCCTGTCTCCTTTACCATGAGTAATAGTCGCTGATACTCAGATTACTGCAGTAAATGCACACACATGCATAGGCAGACACACATGCACGCATGAACAGACACACACGCAAACACACTCCCTTCCCATCAATACATGATATTAATGAGACAGCGGTCACATTTCTGGCTGTAAATTACTGTATATCACTTTCTGAATCTAAGGCAACTTACTTATGTTGTCTAATTAGACTTTATAATCATTATGCTGTACATCCTTCATGGAAAAGGCAATCTCAGAATGTCCTGCGATCAGCTCAGAAAAATAAATCATATGAGAAGAGACATAAGGAAACATTTTTAGCATTCAGTTTGAATATAGACAATTACAATGATGAAAATAAACATTATTATTAATATTATAATTTTGCCAATACTATACAAAACAATGTTCCATTATTTCATATTAATTAATGTGCATGAACACATAATGAACAACACATTTATTAAAGTATTTACTTAAAAATACAACTCTTTATTGTTAGTTCTTGTAACCTCACATTGCATTAACTTATGTTTACAAGCACATGTTTAGATTTGAATAATGCATTAGTAAATGCTGAACAAATATAGTTCATGTTGGTAAATACATTATTCATTCATTCACTTTCTTTTCAGCTTAGTCCCTTTATTAATCTAGGGTCACCACAGTGGAATGAACCCCCAACTTATCCAGCATTTGTTTTACGCAGAGGATGCCCTTCCGGCTGCAACCCATCACTGGGAAACATCCATACACACTTATTCACACACATACACCATGAACATTTTAGCTTACCCAATTCACCTACACCGCATGTCTTGAACTTGTGAGGGGAAACCGGTGTGGAAACCCACGTGAACACAGAGAGAACATACAGACTCCACACAGAAATGCCAACTGACTCAGCCGAGGCTCTAACCAGTGACCTTCGTGCTGTGAGGCAATTGTGCTACCCGCTGCGCCACTGTGACACCCTGTAAATACACTCATTAAACCCTATTGTAATTTGCAAAGATTATTGTTTAAATAAAATATGTTAGCATAACATTAATAAATAAATATATATTTAAATAATATTAAGTGTCAAAAAATCATTAATGATGTGCCATTAATACAATTATTCCACAAAGCAACTGTAAAAATGGCACTTTTTATTTAAATAATAGTAATAATATTTATCTTAATTACCTTAGTTTTCAAATATATAGAGCCTTTATTTTGACAAAAAAAAAAAAACAAAACAATAGAAAAGTCCCCTTTTCTTGATTTAAAAAAGAAAAATACTCATATGATAATATGACAATTATAGTCCTAAACTTTCATCTGATTTATGTTTCATTCATACACTTAGGCTTCCCACAGAGGAGTTTCAACATCTGTTTTGTATAAATGACTACATCCAGTTAACGCTGTAGGCAATTAAAATTCAGATTTAGATTGATTAAACAGTTCAACTGATACTGTACACGGCTATTTTAGTATCAGTATATAATTATTAAAGTAAAGTAAAATAAATATTTTATTGATCATTTGAACTTTTTTATTAAATTTTTTCTACTTTCACAATAATTTGTTAAAACAAAAGGTAAAAAGAGGAATTCATTTTATGGTACAACTGATAGATTGACTGATATACTTATATATGAACTATGTTACTATTACATTACTTATTTATACTTATTGATTCTTTATTTTTCAAAATATCTGTAAATATGGTAAGGAATAATTATCATTATTTTGCCCATGGCATTACGGTGGTGCAATGGGTAGCACAATCGCTTTACAGCAAGAAGGTCGCTGGTTCAAGCCTCAGCAGGGTCAGTTGGCATTTCTTTATGGAGTTTGCATGTTCTCCCCGTGTTCGTGTGGGTTTCCTCCGGGTGTTCCGGTTTACCCCACAGTCCAAAGACATGTGCTATAGGTAAATATGAATAAGCTAAATTATCTGCAGTGTATGTGTGTGGAAAAAGCATGTATGGATCTCTCCCAGTGTAGGGTTGCGGCTGGAAGCATCCCATGCGTAAAACGTACTGTATGCTGGCATAGTTGGCGCTTCATTCCGCTGTGGCAACCCATGATTAATAAAGGGACTAAGCCAAAAATGAATTAATGCATTTTGGCTATTAATATTCTGTACAAAACAAAACAAACTAAAACAAAACAAAACAAACTAAAAACGAATAGAAATAATTTATTAATAAATAATTAAAATATCAAAAGAAACCAAATTAGAGTGTTGTCTTTCTAAATGCTGCTATCTTAAGAGAAATCAAAATGAGAAGGATGAGTAATTATTTTATATTAAGGATTACTCACTCACTATACTTTGGCTTAGTCCCTGATTTATCAGGAGTCACCACAGCAGAACGAACCGCCAATTACTCTGGCATATATTTTATGTGGATGCGCTTCCAGCCAAAACCCAGTACTGAGAAACACCAATACAGTCTCTCATTCACACACACACACACACACATACTGTACACTATAGCCAGTTTAGTTCAGGCAGTTTACCTATCCCGCATGTCTTTGAATCTGAGGAAACTAGAGCACCAGGAGGAAACCCACGAATATGAAGATAACAAACTTCATACATAAATGCACAACCTGCTGGCAACCAGCAATTCTTGCTGTGAGCCACCGTGCTGCCCTTTATTAGGGATTAGTATCCAATTAATATCAGACATTACAGAAATCATCATCGATGACGAGACAAGCCTAATGTGAGTAATGCTTTTTGGGAAGTGTGTGAAGAATCTGCTTATGTTTAGTGCCTTAAAAATCAGTTATTAAGCCAGTTCATGACAGTTCCAGGTAGTGAAGCAGTTCATATTGCTGTAAAACTGTGAAAGTGCTAGAGTATTATCATGACAGAACCGAAAAAGCATCATATATTTAATATGGCTCTGCTTATACTATATGCATGTGTGTGTTTGTGGGTGGGTGTGATCACCGTCTGTATCTTCTCCACTGTCTGTTTACTGCAATGCAGGAGCTGCTATTTGACGGTGTTCGGTGGAAAACGCACCAGGGATTTTACAGAGACCTCTGTGTCAGTTCCTACTGGTGCGTGAGAAACATCATTGCTTGTTTTCTCCCCTGTTATTTACTGGCTCTGTCCATTGATAAGTGACTTCAGAGAAGCCTGAACAGAAGTGACAGCACTGAAACGCTAATTTGTCCACTTTTTCTCTCTCTTTTTTTTTTGTCACTCTTTCTTTTTGACGTTCTCTCTCTCTCAGCAAATTTTATGCCATCAATGTGTAGTTCAGCTTCTGATCAGACCTTGTGAATAATCAAATGCTCTCTAGTATCTGCAATGCCCCACCCCAAATAACCAACATAGGCTCATTCTGAAAACGTTGTACATTTCTTGAGATCGCAAATTATGTCGCTAGAGCTACATACTGTATGGCTGCATTTCATCTTTAAAACAAATGCTACGAGGCGGCATGACGCCATTTCTTTTCTCGCTTACCAGCTGACCACTTACCGGCATGTGGACAGCTTTTATGTGGTAAAATCTGAAAATGTGGTAAAGATCGTGGCTTTTCTTTTTTACTGGATTGCTTTTCAAAACACTGCGGTGGGGTTTAGGGAAGGGGGTGGGCAGGTCAATCCTTGCTTTTTAAAATACTATTAGTGGGTTTAGGGAAGGGGGAGTGTAGGGTTATCGGTCAGTTGGTCAATCAGTCAGGCCCCGCTTGCACTAATGCAATACGTTTTAGTTTTAAAACCACGTCCACACTGGCATTACATCTAGCATTTCTGAACAACCCTCCATCCACACTACACTACTGAAAGGAACATCACGTGACCACACACACTCTGGCATGCACTGCAGCAATGAGAGCTGTGCACGTCGGACTGCTCATCAAGGATCTACCGCTGGATCTAATCTCACTATATTTGTTAAACGTGATTTTTAATTCATCTTGTCTCTATTTAACGACATATTCCCCGACTTTGGTCTTGAATCTATCACTTATTCTCAGGTAATGTGTTTTGGCTAAGCGCAAAGATAAGTTAATATATTAATTAATGTAACCACGTACACTGATTCTGCACATTTGACTGATTGCTTGCATTTATTTCCAATAATGTATAAGCTTATTCTAAGTTATACTTTTATAATGGCATTTATTAATTATTAAAACTGATATTCAGCAAAGGAGAGGGTATGTTTTATATTTTTTACTGAAAATGAAAGGAGGCAGTAAGCTACACGACGCTTCAACATTTTCAACATTTTTCAACATAGTGTTTATTAAAGTGCTATTATCAAAATAGACAGTTCCTCATATCATGCTTTCATTTTATTGTTGAGATAGTAAACAACGTAGCCAGGGTGATGTGAATGAAGTTTTAAAGTGCACCGTTCCCTCTATAGATTTACCCGAAGTGTCCTCTGGAGTTTGTTAGCCATATCAAATTGCAAAGTCTGATCTTTCAATAAGAGAATACAAGACTGAACAGTGTGTACGCTACTTAATATTAAAGAAAAAGCCCCAATCAGATAGGCGAACATCTGCAGCACCGCCTCCATTTTCAGATGTCTCCGTTTTCCCCCATCCACACTTACACGGAGCAGCAACGGTTTAAAATGAAAACAGCCTCTTCAGCGTTTTCAAAATGCTCCGCTTTCCGCGCTCAAAAACTCTGGCGTAGTGTGGATGGATGGCATAACCGTAGCAAAACGTATGCGTTTTCAAACTAAAACGTATTAGTGTAAACGGGGCCTCAGTCAGTCAATAGCGGCCTCTGGTGGTGCGAATGGCACTCTGTAAAAGCATACACAAAGGCATCTGGCGGATTCGCGAAAATAAAAACTGCACAAAAAAATAGCTCCTGGGACGTATTTGGTGCTTTCCAGAAATGTATATAGGGGTACGTAATCAGAATGAGCCTGGGTTGCAAATAACACATGTCTGAACCCTGGTCTTTTATTAGCCTTTCTTCCACACAACACTTTTTAACTTCTTGGATAATGAGATACAGAGTGAGCATTTTCAAAAAGCAGCCTGCTGTGTTGCTGTGTAGATATGCAAAATGCCACTTTTTGGTAATGACCGTACCACGTGACCAATAAGAGGAAGAAGAATGCCTCACGTAACAACCGGTAACAACAACAATACTGGACTACAGAGCTGTGTTTGCTGCAGGCACTGCTAAATTTATTAGCACTATTACAACAAAATCTGATATGCTGTATCAACTAACACATACAGTACACAATATATGCAAATTCTAAATTGTTATGTACTATAAGCGAAAGAGCACATATCATTATCATCAGTAGGGGCACTATTTGTATTTCAGGAACGCGACATAGAGTATGAGGACAGGTTGATTTCAGCAAACATTTGCATATACTGTAGCAAGCTGCGCATTGTTAGGCTCATTGTTCTAGGATGCATTATCCAAATCATTACAAGTCAACCATTGATGCTGTTCTGTGACTGCTAACAGCAACAATTTGGTATTTACTGGTAACATATCATTCTGATAGCATATTCCAACACAACATTTGAAAACAGCATGCAAACTTGTACGGCTGGAACAACTTCTATTCAACTGATTATTTAGCATAAGTTGAGGTGTTGAGAGGTGGATGATCAGGTATTCTGTGTGGTTGTTCAGTGTTTGTATTACAGTCCCTGACTATGGCATGACTTCCTCTTTCAGGACACATCTATGGGCTTTTTATGTCTGCTATCAATTGCCAAATGAAAATCGTAAGTCAAATCGCTTAGAAAATGAACTGTATAACTTTTCTCAATAACCTGCAGGATTTGAGGTATATGCAGCACGAATGCTGTGGGAGAAGTTAAGTGCCACATTTTAATACATAGTGTTAGCAGTTAAGAACAAATCCCTAACTCTTAGTATGCACAATAATAATTGTCACGCTTGCCTTGGCAAGCACCACTAATAAATGGAATGTAATAAATTGTTTGACATTAAGTGTGTTGAATAGGAGAGTGCTGTCTGCTGGAATACTGTGTGAGTCAGTATTAGGCTGGAGACTCAACAATGCTGCTGGAATGGGAGAGATATTTAGTAGGGGGCTGAAGAAGATGCGATGAAATTGTCTTGATGTACCAGGGTGAACAAGTAGATTCTAATTGTACATTTAGTCATAAAGCCAGTGTGAGACAAGGGACAAAACAATTTTGTCAAAGTAAAGCTCAAAGTATACTTCAGTGTCATATGCTAAGCTAATCTACAGTGTTCAAGGTGTAAATTTCATCATCAGCAAAGTTCACTTGCACTGCACACCCAAGGTCTGACCCGAGACTTGAATGGGTTTATGTCTAAAACTTTGCCATATGCCCCAGACATGGGCCATGTTTAGGTATAAATTGCCTCAGGTCTCAGGTAATTTAAAATAAATACACAATACAGGCATAAAACAATCGGCTGTAGGTTCATTCACAAGCAGTACTATCAGCAAGAGTACTTCTCAACTCATGTAAGCAGATATGTAGTGTACACTAGCTTGGGTCCAGAATATTGTACGATTACAAAAGCTTATTATTATCCCTCCTCCTCCCCAGCACCACCTGTAGAGATCTGCCAGGGGTTTTTACTTTCTTTAAAGCAGCTACTTTTCATGATCTTGACTAAGCTGAACTAAATATTGCATTCTTGCTCTACAGCACCAGCAGCATAGCTGAAATTGTCTGGCAAAATCAAGCTTGTGTTTATTTCATATCCATGCCAACAAACACTGGTTGAAATTATTGCTCTGAGAATCGTCAAGATGTAATGTGCTTTTCCCCAATGGACCCAATCTTTTTAACGGAATGTGTCTAATTACAATAAACAGCCCACCTCATTAGCAGAGAATGTAATTTCTCCTTTCGGGTTTGAGGGATCATCACAGAGTGAGAGCTGATTGACATTTATGAAATTCAGCACAAACGTTCACATTATCTTATTATTGTCTTAATTAGATTAAGGCAAATAATTAGATTTGAACCATGTAAACGTAGTTCCTAATGTTTTAAGTGCATTGTGAAAAAAGAAACATACGTTTGCAAAATCACACACAGAAACCCATCTTATTGACACATATTAGATCCATCAGGAAATCCACTTGCTTCATTGTGAACTGTATTTATAAACCAATGGGTCTTCTTTTTTGTGTGCAAAAATCTGAGATGAGGTAAAGATTAGTGTAAATCCATGTTTTAGGTTATCAGTGATTTTTTTATCACATTTATTTTTCAAATCTACTGATCACAACTGAAATACAAGCTCAGAAATCACTTGTATCCATCAAGCAGGCAACAATATAAGGTAGTAAAAAATTAAATAGATATTAAATAAGGTAAATAAATGGAGGTCAAATCAATCAGCAAGAGAGAGGATTTACTCTTGACTGACTGTGGGATTACAGGATGTATGCACAAGTCAATGCTGTTGACTTTCAGGTCCAGTTGGGTTTGAATTTTAACGCAATCAAATCAGGTTTTACTGGGCTGGGGTTTTCTTTAAAAAATTGTATTTATGCACATTGGGTTCGACAAAGTGATTCGGGTCAGTTCGGGTCAGGTATGGATTTTAGGACCCGAGAACACCTCCACTGCACACAGTTTTTTTTTTCTTTTTTTTCTAAGCACACACACTGTCCACAAGCTCTGTTGTTATGAACTTATATCTGATGTTTCCTGAAAATATAGTTTTAAAGAACATTCACAAATAGCTTCACAATCTTGTGTGGTTGGAATTACTCTAATCAGATAATTAGTTCAATCACAAAATATTTTTATTACTAAAAAAAAGAGGAGATAGAACAACTAAAAACTACTGAAGACCACAATAGATGCCTTCTGTGTGATTGTGTTAAAAAATACTCGCAACTCGAAGTTTGAAAGAGACAGGGAGATTTTTAAAAATAACTTTTTACTTCAAACAACGACATCACAACATTGTCATTTAATGATTACCAAAAGAAACCCTAACCCTAAACCGAGATGAAAAATAGGTACTGTATGTAGCCCTGTTCACACAAAGACAAACATGCAATAAGTATTTTAATAAATATAAATTAATTAATTAATTAATTAATTGTCATGAAACGCAAACTCTTGTATTTGGTTTTGTTTCACTTAACACTGAACGCAAAAACTCAAGCAGCTGTTTAAAACATGCAAATGCTATTTCTCTTTAGAATATTTCTGCTTCTCTCAAACACCACCTATACTGTAAGCCCTGTTTACACCTGGTAGATAACACTAAATAAGAGTGAAATGTAGTGTAAACTATTAACCACTAAAAGATTTATTGCTGACAATGCAATAAATTGGACAGCTTTTTTAGTGCAAAATCTCATGTACCTTTGGGTTTGTTCATTCAACAGTATTTGTGCATCGCACTAAATGCTCCTGCAAAAGTGGTGTAAAATATGATGAAATAAGAGAGTTTAAAGAAAATCAGAGGGCAAGAACTCACAAGAGACTTAAACGCATGTTAAACCAGGAGCAAAACAGACATTACTCTGAACAGACAAATTGCACGATAAAATCAGTCCACATTTTCAACCCAGGCTCATTCTGAAAACATACCTCTATAAAAATTTCTGGAGAGCATCAAATATGTCTCAGGAGCTATGTTTTTTCACAGTTTTTGTTTCTGCAAATCCAGGCCGCTGTGTACGCTTTTTCAGATCTCAGATTTCTCTCGCAAGTGTCATTCGCGCCTGCTGTTCTTGCGTAACTCCACCAGAGGCCTCTGTTGACTTGGTTGAACCCAACCAATAGTGTTTTCAAAAGCCCCGATTGACCCACCCACCCACTTTTCTAAACCCAACCAACAGTTTTAAAAAGCAATCCAGAAAAAGAAAAGCCCTCGTTTTTTACCACATTTTCAGATTTTACCACATTCTCACCCTATTATTTGCTTGTTTATTTTATTTTTTAGATTCTGTTTTTGTCTTACCTGCTTTCTGGAGCTGTTCTTCGCTGGACTCAAACCCCGTTGTCATGGTTAACTTCTCTCTGCTTCTCAAGTCTGCTGATGTACAAGCTAACTAGACAAACTGGTAACAGCGGGAAAGCAGTCTATACAGAGATAAGCGGTCAGCTGGTAAGCAGGAAAAAGAACGGCTACCACCTCGTAGAGTTCGTTATAAAAACAAAATACAGCCATATGGACTTCTGGCTACATAATTCGTGATCTCTAGAAATGTATAGGGCTACATTTTCAGAATGAGTCTGTGTTGCACATTTTCTTTATTATTATTTATTTATTAATGTTATTAAAGGGATAGTTCACCCAAAACTGAAAATTTATTTACTCAAACTTCACTTATTACAAACTGGTTTGAGTTTTGTGTTGAACATAAAAGATATTTAGAAAAATGTTGGAAACCTGTAACCATTGAATTTTACAGTATTTTGTTTGTGCTATATAAAAGTCATTGATATTCAGTTTCTTGTATTTTTCTAGCAACAACAAAAAAGGAAAATCATAAAGATTTGGAACCAATTGAGGGTGAGTAAAGGCTGGTTTATACTTCTGCGTCGGGGGATTGCCATGATCCATGGTGCTTGCCTGGCGCATAGCCGTGCATTTATACTTCTGCGCTCTGCTTGTGTTGCTATGCAAAAATCCCACCAAAACACTAGCTGGCAGTAGGTTTTTATGTTCCTCTGTGTCGAGTTTCTTCGCAGGTGTTTTGTTTTTTGTAAACGCTAACTTAATGTACAAGTAGCTAAATCTCACTCATTTAGAGGCAGGAGCCGATGGACGTGCTACAACTTTAACCATAAGGTAAACACAAAACAAAAGTTTCCATTTGGAGCTCCTTCATGGGACTCGACACTTGTAAACACTCGCTCCATCGTGCTCGCGGCTCTCAACACCGCCCAGGCTCATCACAGCTACTAAGCCGACCAATCACAGAGCTTGTGCTACACATTGTTGCAATGTGTAGTTACATTTTTTAAGAGGTACACGTCAGCCACGGCAAGGGCTATGCGACTACGCAAAGGCTGCGTGAGACCATATATGTGTGTGTTTGATGCAGAAGTGTAAATCAGCCTTTAGTATTCATTTTTGGGTGAACTATCCCTTTGATAGGCATTTAATTATACAATCACATCACATATTTATCTTTAAAGCTATAGTATTTAGATGTATTGCGATCATGCCAATTTGGATCCCATCAAACTTCAACAGTATTTTCACATTGGCAGAAGGATGTACTGTGGTGTTTGGTGGTATTCGCTGGAGTCGAGCACTGAAGTCATTAACATTCTGGTGTGCAGGAAAGTATCTGAAGGTCTGGTATCAGTCAAGCTGTCCTTTTCAAGCCTGAATGACCAGGCAGTGGCGGAGGAGGCCCCGTGAGAGAGCGGCAGGGACACCCACACACTCCTGCCATTTTCCTAGGACAGCCCGCAGAAGAAGAAGAGTCAATTTAACAGCAATCATCGTCCTTGATCATAGGCTGCCTGTAACCTGCCACCTCCGCAATGATTTTATCATCTTCTCTCACCATGCGCTACCTCGGATGTCTCTGTTTTGCTCCCTCAGCATTGCAATATCAGTGGAATTGAGATGGCTTTTACAGTTTTGCTGTTTCATAAATTGATGTAATGGTTGTACTTGTGGCCTAAAATAAACACTTAATGAAATGATTAATTAAAAAAGCTAGCCAAATGGTGAATAACAGTTTCATATACTTGCCAACTCCAATTATTGTTGACTTTAGGCCAGTTTTACTTGGTCCTACTGGCATTTTTCATCAATTTTGACAATTGCTGAAAATGCAATATGGTTTATCACTGTTCTAAAGTTTTATAATGTGTAAATGAATGCACAAAATTATGATTTTTGATGTGAACACAGGGCTTAATTTGTGCCGGATCTGGATCTGGCACCTCTGAAATCTGATTCGGCACATCATTTTACCAATCCCCCTCCTCAACCTCGAACTGCCCTTCCTCCCCGTCCACTGTTCAGTTTCGCTTTCTTCCGCGATTCTCCAACCCTCTTACCTGTCGTCCGCGACACCCCTGCCCCGCTCACTTTTGTCTGCGACACTCCTCTGCCATCCACCCACCTTTCTCTACCCCCAACCACTATCCAGCCACCCCCACCCCGCTCCCCACTTTCACAGCACATGAGAATAGCGTTTCCGAGATTTTCATTAACAGTAAATGATCCTCAAATACTAAAAGTTTTGCAAGTGTATTTTGGATATACACATAAATAAAATGGTTGATGTAAACGCCAAGATGTGCATAAATTTTGAAAATGTATGTGCATAACTGAGTAGGATAAATGCTTTATTTGATAAGAAAAAAGATGCGCAAAAATTACAATGAAAACACTTTCAATCACAGATTCAGTTACTGTAGAGTAAGTCAACAAAATGAAATAGATGTGTCTCAATATCGGTAAGGTGTGTTTATTAGTAAATGAGACTTAACAAATCTGCAAATGGCACATAACACAGTAAAGTTAGCATTGCTTAATTCAATTAAGGCAATGAGTTTGCACAATTTATTTAATATGTTGATGTAGTTGTGTTCAGCCTTGGGTTTATTCAGATCACATGTCATTTGGCCTAGATGTATTTTTATATTATTACAAACAAGCAGGACCAGTCCAAATAAAAAAAAAGCAATGCAAAAAAGTAACAACAATACTTAACTGAAAAAGCATCAAAATAATTAATTTAGTTACTTTTTAAAGAAGCAATGCAAAATTGTAATGCATTACTTTTTTTTAACTTTTCTCAACACTGTTTGTAGTCAATACGAAGCATAATAATAGAGAAGCATACAGAAAAAAATAAGACTCTATTAATAATGTGACAACTTGCCCCAATACCTCGTAAGTGTTAGAAAGATTTCTCTCATTCAATGTAAAAAAAAACTGTGACAGCTAGCTCTCTCTCCCGTATTTCTATAGGCTCACAGAAGTGCTATTTTGGTCCCCTGTGAAAGTTTAGTAAACTCAGCTGGCCCCTCTGGCCCATATCCTGTAGGTCTGTGGCAGTGTGCAGAGCTAGAGCTAAATCATAGGCTGACAGGGCCCTTTCCTTTAATAGATGCCCCCTGAGTAACCAGCCCAGAAAAGGGAAGAGAACAGCAGCCATTGCTACACACACATACTGTACATACAACCATATGGTTAGGTATAGATGTGCATACAGTGAGCATACTGTACTTACATGCGCACAGATAAAATGGTGACTTGGTCTAGATAATAATTTTAATTTTTTAGTTAGGTGAATATGACTGAGATATTTATTTTTGAAAGACACTTAATGTACAGATTTACTCGTGAAAGATAGGACTTTAAAAAGCCACTAAACATTTCCAGCATTTTAACCTGTGCAAAAATGTATAATTTATTGAACTGACAATAATTTAGTGGACAAGATTATACAGTATATAAAAAGTCTGAGCTGTCCATGTTAAAATATCTGACATTTACATATCTTAAAATACATAAATGCGGTAGATTAGTTTCAAGATGCACACTGATAATGTGTTTTTTTTCTAAATAATTTCTATAAAGGTTATCTATGTTCATAGGAAAGTATTGATAGCGCTTCACTTTTTCCACATATTTTTGTTACAGCCTTATTCCATAATGGATTAAATAATTTATTTCCTCAAAATTCTACACAATACCCCATAATGACAATGTAAAAAAAGATTTTTTGAAATTGTTGAAAATTTATAAAAGATAAAAAACCTGAAAAAAATCACATGTACATAAGTATTCACAGCCTTTGCTCAATACTTTGTTGATGCACCTTTGGCAGCAATTACAGCCTCAAGTCTTTTTGAATATGATGCCACAAGCTTGGCACACCTGTCTTTGGAATTTTTGCCCATTCCTCTTTGCAGTTCCTCTCAAGCTCTATCAGGTTGGATGGGAAGCCATTTTCAGATCTCTCCAGAGATGTTCAATAGCATTTAGGTCTGGGCTCTGGCTGAGAGTCCTTCAGATGCCTTTTGGCAAATGCCAGACAAGGAGTAGCTTCCGTCTGGCCACTCTACCATACAGGCCTGATTGTTGGATTGCATGGTTGTTCTTCTGTAAGGTTCTCCACTCTACAGAATGCTGGAGCTTGGATAGAGTGACCATTGGGTTATTGATCACCTCCCTGACTAAGGACCTTTTCCCCCGATCACTCAGCTTAGATGACCGGCCAGTTCTTAGAAGAGTCCTGTCTTTATGCTTGGTTTGTGCTTTGACATACACTGTCAACCTTGGGACCTTATAGACAGGTGTATGCCTTTTCAAATCATGTCCAATCAACTGAATTTACCACAAGTGAACTCCAATTAAGCTGCTGAAACATCTCAAGAATGATCAGTGGAAACAGAATGCACCTGAGCTCAATTTAGAGCTTCACGGCAAAGGCTGTGAATACTTATGTCCATGTGATTTTTCAGGTTTTTTATTTTTCATAAATTTGCAACAATTTAAAAAACTCCTTTTCCACATTGTCATTATGTGATATTGTGTGTAGAATTTTGAGAAAATAAATTAATTTAATCTATTTTGGAATAAGGCTGTAACATAAGAAAATGTGGAAAAAGTAAAGTGCTATCAATACTTTCCGTATGCACTGCACATCACTGACATGCATATTTATTAGCAACCAAAATCTCTCAGAGAGTTGTCATAATAGAAATGTTTTGAT
The DNA here is from genome assembly GCA_903798205.1 of Danio tinwini. NCBI lineage: Eukaryota > Metazoa > Chordata > Actinopteri > Cypriniformes > Danionidae > Danio > Danio tinwini. Next base: position 2,720,475 of record CAIGQZ010001345.1, read on the forward strand.
GCAGCTGATTATCAACCCAGTTCAAAACCCTCTGCCAGCCTCATTCTTCTTTTCCCCCCATTACTTATCAGATTAGAATTATATTTAAAGGGCCACGAAACCCCCCTGTCTCAGCAGGGTGCTTTCACACCTCTAGTTTGGAAAAAGTCAGCAAAGTGGGTGTGTCCAGCTCTGTTTAGGTGGGAGTGTCGGGGGAGGAAAAGAGGGAAGGTTTTGCAAAAATGGAATTTCCATTTGGGCAAGAGCTGATTTTCACGGAGGCAAAACAAACACACAGACGCAGGGGAGAAAGACAGTGACTGTGTTTACATGGACATCAGTAATGGAATTATTTGCCAAATTATTAATTTGTCGACTTTAACTGCAGTATGGCACTTTCACTTTTTATTTAGGAACATTTCTTGCATGTCCCCTGTGACAAACAAGATATTGGATGCAAGGAACTGCTAAAGAGAAGAGTTTTAATGGAATGTTTAATACCGCATGGCAAAAGAGAGAAAAAAATGCTCTGCATTTCTTTGTAACTTAGATGCACTCGGTAGGTAGCTTTAGAAAGCCGTGTGTATAAACTTTCCTGTCACAAAATGCGGCGAAAATTCAACACGACAGTAATAGTTTGTTTGCTGTGTTTACATGTTTACATTCGGAGAGCAGCATTTACAGCGGATCTTTCAGTCTATAATATTGTACTATAATATTGCAGTGATATTAACACACTGTAAACTTAGTAACTAAATCATTTTGACTAAGGTATGTCTTTAAACACTGAAAGAGCACTGCTAATGATACAAACTAAATTTGCCATCTGAATAAACAAACAAAGGGCACTGATCTCACACACACTTCCCAAATCTGTAGCGACAGGACAATCAACACAAACTGGAGCCGTGTTTTTTTTTAAAGGAGACGAGTGGCAAATCCGGATTTCATCATTTCAAAATGCGAAAAGCTCTCTGGTAAAAAAATGTTCCTTACAAACACTTTTCTGTTGCGTGTCGTGTGCACTGTATTCCACACGTGAGTCCAGCTGCACTCTCATAGCAGGGAAATGAAAACAAAACCTTTGTTAATAAATGCAACACTGACGACCCATGTCTCCAAATTCTTGTTCTTTCACTTGTTTTGGCAACACAACATGGCATCTCTCTGTTGTCTAAACACTGTAACAGGTAAAAACTTTCTTTGAAGCTATCATGCCTATTAATGAAGTTGCACAGCATACACAATAGAGCGCGCTGATTGGTTTGAATCAAGTCTTTCACATGAATTAATGCCGCACACTCAGAGACATCATGATTTACTCGCAGGTACAGACATCCACTCTCCACGCTGGAATACACACAAGTATCTAATGGCCGTGACACAGCTTCAAAAATTTGTTTTAAACCGGAAGAACAAATTTGCTCAAAATAATGCAAAAACAACCAATTTTTTTAACTTTTTTTTGTGCAATATATGTGTCCTAATATTGTTTATAGCAGTGTGGGACACATAAATGACTGTCAACAGCTCAAAAATGTGTTTTGGTGTTTTGTGACCCTTTGAAAGAGTTCAGATGCAAAAACCGCTTCATAACGTGTCACCTGAAATGTTTCTCTAAAATTTGCGTTTTTCTCAGACTTATTTGTTTATGTTCAGTTATTTCACTTTAAAGCCAATGAAAATAACCTATTCTTTGAACTAAGGGTAAAATTACTGAAACTACACACAACAACCTGAGAAAAATGCTAATTCTGATGAAAATTTCACTTAGAGGTTTTTGCATCTAAACTCTTCATTTATTTTTTTAAAGAAGGAATAAAAAATGTAAATAATGAAAATATAAAAATAAAGCTCCTTATGGGTATTTAATAAACATTATTAATCAGTTGTGCATAGACGGCATCTACAGTTAAATTTATCTATAAGAAATTGCAACACATTTGTAATGGTAATAATAATAATAATACATTTTATTTAAAGCGCCTTTCAAGAAACCCAAGGTCACTGTCCAACATCATATACACAATTCAATAATTTAAAATAAACCAATAGTATAAAAATAGAAAAGATGATAAAATACAAAGACATGATACAGAGTGTGGTATGCAGTTACAAAGAGTAAGTTATTTTGAACAGATGAGTTTTAGGTCTGGATTTAAACAGAGGGAGAGAGTCAATGTTGCGGATGTCAGGAGGAAGAGAGTTCCAGAGTTTGGGAGCAGAGCTACTGAAAGCTCTGCTCCCCATTGTGCTGAGACGGGCAGAGGGAACAGAGAGGTGAATGGAGGAGGAGGATCTAAGAGAGCGGGAATGAGTGGTGATATGGAGAAGATCAGAGTAAGAAGGTGAGAGGTTATAGATGGCCTTGAATGTATGCAGGAGGATTTTATATTCTACTCTGGGTTTGATTGGAAGCCAGTGCAGATCTTGTAAAATGGTGTAAAAAAGCAGTCGACTGTTATTTTCAACTTGGTGTTAACAGCATTTTTTAATAATAAAATTTTAGAAAGGCTTTCTAGTGCTCAGGGGCTGCTGATTTGCCTTTATGTTCATTATATTTTATTTAACCACTTAGGTTAAGTAAACCTAATGTTTTACTTCAGATGACTTACTTATTAAATGTATGTAATGTTTAAATAAATCAATAATAAAAACAAGTTATTAACGTCACAGTGTAAATTTCAACAGGGTATTAGAGTAGAAACCTATTTTTTAATTAGATATTTGTAATTAGATTAAGACATTGGTGTACAATTGGTGTACATCGGTTCACAACATCGCAGTGTATATTTCAATTAATCATTTACATTCATTATAAATTCAACAACTTAAACACAAAACCATTACACTGATGATAAATACGTCTGACTGAAAAGCAGAGTGTGAATAATAAAATCACAAACACACACACACACGCAAAACATTTCACCATACCTCAAACACAAAGAGGAATATTAAATATAACACACACTCAAAACTGATCTCTGAGTATATGCTAGATCTGAGAGAAGAAGTGATTTGTATTTTACTTGATGCTATTGCTGCTGGCTGTGGAGATGAACAGTTATAAAGGCCATAGTATAATCGTTATCATCTTGATATGCATTATAGTCAGATGCACAGTTCACTGTAATACATGTTAAGATGACTGAGGAGCATTTCATGCCCACCTGGTCTGCAATAGAGAGGAGCTAAACCATTTTTCAAAGAGGAAAAAATGAAAGTGCCCTGGGACAAGCAGCTTTCATTTTTATCTGCAATAGAATGCATTGACATTTGCATAGCACTGAATGTAAGAATGTGAATGTGTGTAAAACAGGAACAGGTGATAGAGTTACAGATTTGCTCGCACACACACACACACTATAAGACTGGAGTAACACACTTAAAACACTATCATTACAGATATTGGTTTTGTAGGACAAATAACATGTACTGTAGTACACAAAAATGAAGCCACACCTTCATTCACATCATCCTCTGCTTGTTTTAAGAAGATCAACGCCCTGCTGTGTATCATTATTAGTAAGCTGCGGATCAAAACTACTGTCATATGAACCTTTCTAAATTGACAAGATGTTTAGAAACATCTCTGACTAATTTGTTTTTAAAAGCAATGCAAGCAACACAATTGTATATTTTGTGTAATTAGATTTAAGTATATTATACTACAGTATTTGTTTAACCCATTTGTGCCCAAATGTTTCTAAATGGATTCATGCATGTAGCCTTGTTAATTGTGTCCTATATGAACATGTTTTCAATTTATTTTAGCCAGATTTTAGATTATTTTCTAGAAAATTGTATTTAAATATGCGGCAACTATAGCTGTCCATGGGCAAATATGTTGTAGGCCCCCTTCAGTTTAAAATTTGCATAGGAGAAGGATATTTGGCATTCTAACTCAAAACAACTGCTTTTGACAATTCATATTTATAAATGTATTTATTATGTCTAAACGTAAAAAAATATATATTTAAACAAAACCATTTGATATGAAAATGTATCTATCACATAATTTCATGAATATGAGAACACAAAAAAACTAATCCAATTGTCCTTAAGTAATAAAACACACCGTACTGTAGTGGTTTTGAAAGTACCCCTGTTTGTGTGGACAGCAGGGCCTATAGTTGGGACTGAAGTCAGTTGTAGTTTTGTCTTTTTCTTCAGTAATTCTGCTTTTAACAGCAGGAGTTCATTATTAATGTTCTAACAGCACTTTAACTTTGCTCCAGTTTTATGTATTCCAGTGTTTTAACTCTTATTGTGGAAGTGGGAACAGTGGGAGAAGTACATTTTACTCTGCGGATTTTGCTGTGTATCGAATGGCGTATCAAAAAAAGTCTACTTTAAAGGAAAGACATCAGTTAAGGGACTAATTTATTTTTAGATAGGGTATAATGAAAGCAAAAAAAAACATCAAACAAGACCAATAACCTTGATTTATTAACTTATTAACACATTATTCTCTAATTCCCTATGATTTATGTACTTACAAGGTATTTACCCACCAGCACCTATAGTTTTCTTTCTTGATATCTTTTATTTGGTTGTTTGTTTGCATGTCATTGAGAATTTAAAAATGGATAACATGTAGAAAATTACGTAAAAAGGAAAAATGGCAACTGTGAACTTCAGCAACTACAGTTTCCGGTGGGTTTATATGGGTTAACAACCAGTATAATTAGGAAATATTGATTAAATTTGGAGTGCTGAAGTTATAAGGACGTACTCACACTATGCTATCCGAACCGTGCCCAGGCCCGTTTCCTGGATTGTTTGAGAAGTGTGAGTGCTCTGAACCGGGCTCAAGCACGGTTCACTCGGCCACCCCTGGCCCGGTTGGAATAGGTGGGCCTGAGCACGGTTCACTTGGGCTCAGGCACGGTATGCTTGCAGTATGAGTGCAAGCGTGCTTAAGCCTGAAACTGAAAGCAAGACGTGACTTTTAAGGGACTGTATCATATGGATTAATTCATCATTAGTACTGTTTAATGAACGCAAGCTGTCGTAGATTATTAAAGACGCAAATCCCTCACTTCACGACAGCTGCACCTTCAGCAAACCTCCTAATTCCTGCAGCATGAGGACTTTATGAGCGTCAAAAGTGGCTGATCTGTTCGGCAAATTATTTGACTGCGTGTCATATCAAACGACTAACACAATATAAGTAAAGAAATCTCCACTGTGCTAAGCGAGAGTGCTTCTCCTCCTAAACTGAGCAGCTTATCATCGATGATGTAAGCGTGCCCAGGCCTGAATGTAATGTGAGTGCGGGTCGTCGGGGGAGACTGGAGGGAGGACAAGCGTGCCTTGGCCCGGTTCAACGCAACTATACATAGTGTGAGTACGCCCTAACTCCCCAAAAACTATATGTTCTTTCATCATTTAGTCATTCATGCCCATGATGTTTTTTTTATTTTTTTTAATTAGATACTGTAGTTTGATGAATAATCAGCTGGAATAATTTAATACAATGGTAATTGTGACTGCCTTCAATGATTTAAAGTCATTATGCAGCCTTATAAGTCTTTGATGGATCATTAAAGGGCACCTATGACGAAATTCATCTTTTGGAAGCTGTTTGGACAAAACTGTGTATAGTGTGTCCACAGTCATATTGGAGTGAGAGAAACACAATAAACCTTTTTTTGTTACAAATACCTCCCATTTTGAGGCCCACCGCAACGTGATGTAGAAGTGCGGTTTCCCCGCCCACCAAATTGATTGACAGGCACGTATTAACATGTCTCCATAGTAACGCGTATAATCATCTCAAAAAGACAGAATGTGCACAAAACAACTGGGATTAAAAGATTTTATCAGATTGCTGTGATCATCAATCATCATCAAATATGTACAACAGTACAATTGTAAAAGAGGACACTTCAATCCAGGTTTATGGACATTAAATCAGGTTGGTTTTGCATATTATCATAACGGATATCCATACAGCAGTTGATATTAACGTGTGTGCTGTCACATTTTGCTGTGCAAAAACAGTGCAAAGTTAAATGTGCGCTATTTGTGTGTGTCTGCTGTTTGTGCGTGAACATTGTAACATTGTCTGTGACTCATCGCAAAAAGGCTTGATTTAAGTTCACAACAAACACATCAAATAGTCATTGGGAAAGTTCTTACTGTAGTATTTCTCACAAACTTTACGTGAGATCTACTTACTTCATGTCTGTCACTGTGCTGTATATCTGACGCAGCCGAGGCGGAGATTGAGGCACACTCTGAAAGGCACGTGGGAACGGTGGACGGGGAGAACTAGCATTAAAGGCACAGGCAACAAAAACAGCTACATTGTGTTCAGAGCAGAAAATCCAATATTCTGAAAGGTATAATAAATAATTTGATAAGTATTTTGAGCTAAACTTTACAGACACAAGACTTATCCTAAATCTGGAAAAGGGGGTAAAATAGGTGCCCTTTAAAATAACAATATAAACACCAGTAGGGGGTGACAAGTGCAACGTTGCCTATGGACAATGTGAACATGGTTACTAACTATGCACAGAGATTTCTCTGTTAGAGATTTATTCATATAAACTTTGTAGAGCACAATATTAGGTTGCCATATTTAAATAAAGATTTCATTATGTACTGTACATTCAAATAGAATTGTTAAAATACAGACTAAATGGAGAATTGCATCCTAAAAAAAATGCTGCTGGCTTTTAATGTTTTAGACCAGGGGTCACCAACCCTGTTTCTGGAGAGCAACATTCCTGTAGATTTCAGTTGCAACCCTGACCAAGCAAACCTGTCTGTAATTATTAAATGCTGCTTCAGGTCCTGCTGTAATTAAATGGTTAAGGTGTGTTTGGTCAGGGTTGGAGCTGAATTCTGCAGGAAGGAACTGTAGCTCTCTAGGAACAGGGTTGGTGACCTCTGTTTCAGACATTAAATATGGGCTTTCTTTGATGGTAACAACAGTTGTTGATAGTTGATAGGGATAGTTCACTCAAAAATGAAATTTGCCTTTTTACTTGCCCTCAAGTGGTTCCAAACATGAGTTTCTTTTTTCTATTGAACATAAAACAAGATATTTTAAAGACTGTAACCATTGACTTCCATAGTAAGAAAATACAAATATTATGGACATCAATGGTTACAGGTTTCCGGCTTTTCTTCAAAATATTTTCATTTGCGTTCAACAGAAACAGAAACTCATAAAGGCTTGAAACAACTTGAGGGCAAGTAAACAGGGAATGAATCTAAATTTCTGGGCTTCTTTGAAAACAATTACATTTAAATACTTTTAAATATACTTAAAATGTTTTGAATATACATTGAAAAATACACAAAAATGGGCCGTATAAAAACATTTTAATATTAATATTTTGGGCTTTTTAAAAATATATATTGATTCTATTTTGAAATAAATGTAAAAATAAAAGGCGATAATTGTGGTAAAGGCTCATTGTGGTCTAATGTTTTTTTTTTTCCCAGATGGGAAAGTTTGTGGTTTGGTCTTAGTGATTTAGAAATTCTCTTCACCATTCCTAATGTTAAAGATTTAGGAGCTTTACCGTTTCAAAGAGTACATTTAAATTTGTACTCATTTACACATTATATGCAGCCAATATAGTTTATCCAATTTATCTATCCTACATGTCTTAGACTGTGGGGGAATCTGGAGAACAAAATCAATGTGAACATGAGGAGAACATGCAAACTCCACACAGAAATGCATCTTGGCTAAGCTGGGACTCAAATTGGCGACCTTCTTGCTTGATTTCATTAAAATAATAAAAAAAAGGTTTTGCTAATCACAATTTTAATTTTAGTTCAACCACTATTCATCTCATCAACCACCATACATGAAACATGAACCATGACTTACATGAAACAACAAAGTTATCAGTCACTATGATGCTATTGGATTGACTGGCATTATGGACACAGAATGGAGTTTGACAATTACACCTCCTGGATAAAATATCAAGGTCGCAATACCACGACAGTGTCCATGTCAATGGATCATTTTTCATTTCCTCAACTGCATCCCGCTGGGTCAAATACGCCTGAAGCTCATTGGTTAGCCTTAAAGTGTTAGTGAAGTTGACTTGAGGGAGGAGTTGTAAAATGATGGATAGAAAGCACGGGGAGGTGAAAATAAGAAGAGATAGACAGTGACACGCTGTCACTTCGCCTAATGGTGCGTCACTGTCAGTGTCGTGCTGTCGCAGAAACGTGTGCAGGTGGGACAGGAAATCCACACCAACACACAGTGTCAATATACATTAGAGAGGCAATCGAAACAAGAACAACACTGCTCCTCTGCTTTACGAGCACAATAACATTCCATATTAAAAGATTTTTTTAAATCAATGGAGTTATGCAGGGAATCATATCCAAATGGATTTTGAAACAAATATTGGAGAGCTTAATTTATTTTCATGAAGTGGTCTCATCTTCTCTCCAATGTCAATCTAGACATGAAATGAGAGCTGGATATAAAGTTAATTCAGAAAGGATTGGGGAGAAAAGGAAACAAAGTTACAGGGCTGTAAAAATACACTTTTTTGGGAAAAGCTTCAGCTGGCAGCTCATTTTGCTCTGTCGACCTCTGATAAAGAAGGGAATATGTTAAAATAAAAGGAAATATGAGTGAGAGAGATTTGAGTAAAAAAGGTACATAAAAAGTAAAAGTTACTTAAATATATAAAAAATGTACACTACCGGTTAAAAGTTTAGGATCAGTTTTTTTCCCATGTTTTTTTTTTCTTTTAAGAAAAATATTATGTTTATCAAGGCGGCATTTATTAAATGTAAAAAAAGTTGAAATAAATTAAATATTAATGCTAAATATTTATTTATAACATATTGTATGTAGTTTCAAATTAAATTATTACTCCAGTCATTACTGCTTTTATTACTATTACCATTAATAGTAATAATAATAATAATAATAATAATATCACTAATAATAATTATAGTAATAATAATTTATATTTCTGAAGGATCATGTGACTCTGAAGACTGGAGTAATGAAGCTGAAAACTCATCTTTAAAATCACTGGATTATTAAATAAAATGATTAATTACTTTTGAACAGTTATTTCATAGTGCAATAACATTTCTCAATTTTACAATATGTACTGTATTTTTTATTAAATAAATGAAAAAAGTTCATTTTAAAACATTTAAAAATCCTACTAACCCCAACTTTTTGACCAATAGTGTATATTTAAAACTACATTTGACATAAAATCAACTTTATTAATGGGAGTAATTCACAAAAACAAAAATTATTTATTTTTTCATTTTATTCTCTTTTTATCCTCTGTCCACTTATTTAAAGCACAATTTGCTCATATGTTAAAGAAAGTTATAAACCAATATTGACATTGTTTACCAGTTTCCAACATTCGTCAACATATATTTTGTGTTCAACAGAAAAAAAGAAATTAAAGTTGAGGATGAGTAAATGGTAAGTAAATTTACACTTGTCACAATAATTCTTTTAACCTTGTGTTTACAGTTTGGCAGCTTCAGATTTACGTGCTGCGATTTAAGAAAACACATGCACTTACAAAAAACGCCAGCAAATTGGGAAAAGATCTTCATTAGTTTAACAGCACATGTGCTGTAAATCCTCACAACACAAGCAAATTTTTGATAAAACTCGTTGCATTTTCACACAACACAAACAAATTAATAAAACGTGCTGCATTTACTCACAACACTTTCAAATAGCTCAGAACACAACAGTTATGTTTTAAAAGGGACCCTAAAACCTGGCTATTTATTAAATTGGTCACAACACAAACAACTGAAGAAACGCGCAGCAAATTGGTCACAATACTTGCAAATATCCACATAACACAACAGAAATATTTTAAGGAGACCCAAAAACATGAAGGACCCTGCTGAGATATGAATGTGTTATGTCGTGTAATCAGGATATTAAAATAAACAAAAAACAACTCACCTTTCAAAAGCCACCAATCACTTCATTGAGCAACAGTCACGGCATAATAACACATCCATATCTCAGCAGGGTCCGTCATGTTTTGGGTCCCCTAGAAACATTTTCGTTGTGTTATGTGGATATTTGCAAGTGTTGTGACCAATTTGCAGCATGTTTCTTCAGTTGTTTGTGTTGTGACCAATTTGCAACACGTGTGCTGTCCAATTGATGAAGGTCATTTCTTCATTTGCTGGTGTTTTTTGTAATTGCATGTGATTTCTTAAATTGCAGCGCGTTAAAATTAGATTAGATTAGATTCAACTTTATTGTCATCACACATGTACAAGTACAAGGAAACGAAATGCAGTTTAGGTCTAACCAGGAGTGCAATAGCAGCAAGTGCAGGATACAGGTATTAGTTATAAAGTGCAGTTATAGAAAAACTATGGTGATATTTACAAATGGATGTACTATCAACATTATATACAGGTTGTGTTAGCTATGAACAGAGATTTACAATAGATGGATAAATGTACAGGTTGCTATTAATAATCAGAAGTGTGCAGATAGATAAACATAATTACAAATGTATATGTACAGTGGGTGTGTACATAATTTACAAATGTACATGTGCAGTAGGTATGTACAGTTCAAATAAATGAATCAGTGCAATGAATATGTGCAATTTTTAAATGTGCAAATGTTAAGTAGTGCAGTGATTATGAGGAGTCTGAGTTATGAGGAGAGGAGAGTATTAGAGGGGCAAAAAGTCAGTGGGGAGCAAAAAGTCAGTGGGGAGCAGAGTTCAAAAGGGAGACCGCTCTGGGGAATAAGCTGTTCTTTAGTCTGCTGGTTTTTTGTCCGGGGGAGCCTGAAGCGCCTGCCAGAAGGCAGGAGAGAAAACAGTCTGTGAGCAGGGTGAGAGGAATCTTTAAGAATACTGCGTGCTCGGCGCAGACAGTGTTTCCTCTGGATGTTCTCTATGGCTGGCAGTGTGGTCCCTGTGATGCGTTGGGCAGTTTTCACCACCCGCTGCAGTGCCTTACGCTCCGCAGCAGAGCAGCTTCCATACCAGACTGTGACACAGTTCGTCAGGATGCTTTCTATTGTGCAGCGGTAGAAGTTCACCAAGACGGCTGATGACAGCTGGTTCTTCTTAAGTTGCCTTAAGAAAAATAGGCGCTGGTGAGCCTTCTTGACCAGGCTGGAGGTGTTGGTGGTCCAGAAAAGGTCCTTGGAGATGTGGGTCCCCAGGAACTTGAAGGATGATACAGGCTCGATGGCCATCCCATTGATGTAGATGGGATCATGTGAGCCTGTTCGTCCCTTCCTGAAGTCCACAATGAGCTCCTTGGTCTTGTCGGTGTTAAGGAGCAGATTATTGTTGGTGCACCACGTGGCCAGATGCTGTATCTCCTCCCTGTAGGCAGTCTCATCATTGTTGCTGATTAGACCAATCACTGTGGTGTCATCTGCAAATTTGATGATGGCGTTGGATCTGTTCACAGGCCTACAGTCGATGGTGAAAAGGGAGTAGAGGAAGGGGCTCAGCACACAGCCCTGTGGTACACCAGTGTTGAGTGTGACGGTGGTGGAGCAAATGTGGTCTGATCTAACATTCTGAGGTCTGTTAGTCAGAAAGTCCATAACCCAGTTACAGAGAGACGTGTCTATATCCAGGTCTCTAAGTTTGATCATTAACTTAGAGGGTATGACAGTGTTGAATGCTGAGCTGAAGTCAACAAACAGCATTCGTGCGTAAGTGTTTTTATTGTCCAGGTGTGTGAGTACAGAGTGCAGCGCAATGGAGACTGCATCTTCTGTGCTCCTGTTGCCACAGTAGGCAAACTGATGTGGGTCCAGTGTGGATGGCAGAGAGTCTTTCAGATGTGCCAGGACCAACCGCTCAAAGCACTTCATGATGATGGGTGTGAGTGCTACCGGGCGGTAGTCATTCAGGCATGTTGGGCTGGAGTGTTTCGGCACTGGCACAATAGAGGTGGTTTTAAAGCATGTTGGCACAGCTGCTAGGTTAAGGGACAGGTTGAAAATGTCTGTGAATACCCCAGCGAGCTGTTCTGCACATGCTTTGAGGACACGCCCAGGAATACCGTCTGGTCCAGCAGCCTTACGCACATTGATCCGACTCAGTGCGGTGTAGACTTCTGAGGAGGTGAGTGTAATGGGTGAGTGGTCGGTTGAGGAAGTGATCCTGATGAAGGGTTCATTATTGTCTCTTTCAAAGCGGGCATAAAAGTCATTAAGCTCATTCAGGAAGGAGACATTTGTGGCTGTGGGTGTGGAATGGCTGGGTTTGTAGTTGCTGATGACCTGTATGCCCTGCCACATGCGCCGAGGATCAAAGTTGGAAAAGTGCTCCTCTAGCTTTAGCTTGTAACAGTGCTTGGCCTTTTTGATGCCCCTCTTCAGATTAGCCCTGGAAGTGCTGTAGGCCTGTGCATCCCCTGATCTGAAGGCAGTGTTGCGTGCCTTCAGCAGGAGGCGCACCTCCTTGTTTATCCATGGCTTTTGATTTGGGTATGTGGTGATCTGTTTCTGGGTTGTAACACTGTCAATGGTGGTGTTGATGTATTCCAGAACAGAGGAAGTGTAGCTGTAAATGTCTGTGTGAGAGCCACATGTGGCCTGGGAAGCAAACATACTTCAGTCTGTGTGTTGAAACCTGTCCTGGAGTGTGGAGTCTACCCCCGCTGGCCACACTTTGATGGTTTTTCATGACATTACAGTTCCATAATCTTTTGCTGTGGTTGATGCGCAGTCTAATCTCATCCATTTTGTTCACCAGGGACCGTACATTGGCGAGGAAGATGCTGGGTAAAGAGAGCCGGTGTGGTGTTGGCTTTAGCTTAGCTCTTAGCCCGCCGCGCTTCCCCCGCCTTTGTTTACGTTCGCATCGCCGTCTCCGAGCACTTCCGCCCGGCCGGACAGAGCGCTTAGCCTCGGGTGTCCTGGCGATCTCTGGGATGAGTCGTAGATTGCTGATAAAACTGTCGGAAATGCACAAACCAATATCCAAGATCTCCTGTCGGGTGTACGATGTAAAGGTATTACTGTTCTGCACGAACAGACCCGAAATGAGCAGGAAAAATACTGCAAAATTGCAGAAACTGGAGAGACGCAGAGCCTCGCGATGTGTACGCGCCGCCATCTTGGTCTAAGCTCTCTTGGCTACCATAGAATTGGGATATTAAAATAAACAAACAAAAAAACTTACCTTTCAAAGATCACTTACAACTTCACTGAGCAATAGTCTGTTTCTCAATATGCATTCAATATATCTTCTTGCATCCTCGTGTTCTAGTGTAACGTCATCATCAACCATCAAAGTTCAGTTCCAAAACTCAAGACCACAAGAATGGAGGACGCGTGAAAGCTTCCAGATGTGTTCTTAATATCAAGAATTTGCGAATGCAGACTTGAGCGCAAAGCTTACTGGAGAAGTCCCAGAAGTCATTGCGGCTAAATATACCTATACCTGTTTATTATTAAAGTTCAGAGATATAACTTATTTATCTCAGGAGTGTCCCTAAATGAAACGGTGAAAGTAAACATTAGCATGAAAATCTTAATAAAGGCATAAACACATTAAGGTTTATTTGCTTGAATTTTTATTAAAATCTGTTTTATTTGTATTGTGCAAAGCATATTTGTATGTTTTTTGTGCATGTTATATATATTGAAAGAGGGGAAACAATAAATCATTGTATGCTGTAATGTTTAAATAATTTTTACATGAAAAATACGTAAAAGTCTCATGGCCATCAAGAAGAGCGCAGCATCTCATTTGTCACAGGACCCATTCTGTGTTCTCTCGGCCTCCTGAAGTTCGTTCTTCCAAGGTAACCTGGCAAGACTGCTCTCCACGAGAATGCAAGTCTGTTCTTTGCGATCTTGGAATTGAGTAACAGCCATAGTCACGGCACAGTGGCATTGGTCAAGTTTTTGAGTACCCTTGAAACATTTCCGTTGTGTTCTGTTCTTTTTGTGTTGTGATTAAATGCAGCGTGTTTTAATAATTTGTTTGCATTGTGGGAAAATGCAGCGCATTTTTATAATGTGTATGCGTTGTGAAAATTTGCAGCATGTGTGCTGTCAAACTGATGAAGATCTTTTGGTAATTTGCTGGAGTTTTTTATAATTGCACATGTTTTCTCAAATTGCAGCACCTTAAGCTCTCTCGGCCACCATAGTGTATTGGTTGAGTGAAATTAAATGTCAGGACGTTTTCAATCTATTAATCTGTTTCCATCTGGTATTACCATTTATTTTAGGGATCCAATCACAATTGGCCTGTAGAGATACATTACTGTTTTCACCTGATATCAACATGTGTTCAAATGCATCTCTAGGGACCACTATTATACAGGCCTGATTGGTGGATTGCTGCACAGATGGTTGTCCTTCTGTAAGGTTCTCCTCTCTCCACAGAAGAACGCTGGAGCTCAGACAGAGTGACCATCTGGTTATTGATCACCTTCCTGACTAAAGCCCTTTTCCCCCGATCACTCAACTTAGATGGCCAGCCAGCTCTAGGAAAAGTCCTGGTGGTTCCAAACATCTTCCACTTATGGATGATGGAGGCCACTGTGATCATTAGAACTTTTAGAGCAGCAGAAATTTTTCTGTAACTTTCCCCAGCCTTTAGCCTCGAGACAATCCTGTCTCGGAGGTCTACAAACAATTCCTTTGTCTTCATGCTTGGTTTGTGCTTTGACATACACTGTCAACCCTGGGACCTTATAGACAGGTGTAAGCCTTTTCAAATCATGTCCAATCAACTGAATTTACCACAGGTGAACTCCCATTAAGCTGCTGAAACATCTCAAGAATAATCAGTAGAAACAGACTGTACCTGAGCTCAATTTAGAGCTTCACGGCAAAGGCTGTAAATTCTTAAGTTATGTACATGTGATTTTTCAGGTTTTTTATTTTTAATAAATTTGTAATTTGAAAAAATCATTTTTTCACATTGTCATTATGGAGTATTGTGTGTAGAATTCAATCCATTTTGGAAAAATGCTGTAACATTAAAAAAATGTGGAAAAAGTGAAGCGTTATGAATACATTCCGGATGCACTGTATATGAAAGCAAGCAAAAGGATTTAGATGCATTTTGGATTGTAATCCATGTGTTTTAATAAAACGCAGAAATAATGACGCCTTATGCTAGCCACCTTTCTTGCAACATGACTAGTAACAATCATGTGCTCAGTCAGTGGACAAATAGTTAGTTAGTTTATTTATATAGCACAATTTTTACAACACAACGTTGCCCAAAGTGCTGAACACAATCAATGCCATTTAAAATAAAACCTACTCTGTACATCACATACATAACAATTAAAACATAAGACAAACCCCTCATCATTAAAAAGGCTCAAATGCTAAAGAACAAAGATGGAGTTTCAGAAGCTTTTTAAAAACAGATAGAGTTGGAGCGTGTCTGACGTGGGGTGGAAGCCCGTTCTAGAGTTTTGGGGCGATAACAGCAAAAGCTCGATCCCCACTTTGCTTACACCAGGACCTTGGTATCGAAGGAATAAACTGATCAGAAGACCTTAGTGACCTACCAGGATTATATACCTGTAGGAGGTCTGATAAGTAAGGTGGTGCCAGATCATTTAAGGATTTGAAAACAAAATTTAATAGTTTAAAATCAATCCGTGACCTAACTGAGAATATGTGCTCATACTGGCGAGTCTCTGTCAGAAGTCTCGCAGCCGCATTTTGGACTAATTGCAATCTATTCAAGGCCTTTTGACTAATACCCACATATAGAGAGTTGCAATAGTCAAGTCTTCCCAAAATAAAAGCATGGATCACCTTCTCAAGTTCATTAAAAGAGAGAAATGGCTTCACTTTCACTTCTTTTGTGACAGTTTGAACACATTGAAGCGCATGAGCATTTTACACCATTAGCAATCCAGTCAAATGTGTTTTTCCCTGGAAGAAGTCTAAACATTTAAAAGCTACAAACATTTAGCTTAAACATTTAGCTCCTTTTCACCTTTATGTAGTGTTGTCACTTAGAATTTGATTGACCAAAATGCATTGAGATATAGGTCCACATGGAATCTACACCCACAGACATACTTTATTCATTTCCCATTATTGAACTTTTTATTTACTTGTGTAATTGTGTGTAAATACATACATTTATTCAGTTTTATATTAATCCCTGTAATATTATGGAATAATATGCTGACGTTTAGACGATTTATGTACAATACAATATGTTCTAATTGGATTTGCATCATAAACCTTAAAGAAATTACAACTTTATTTGCATTATAATTATTTTAAATGATAAATATACTTGTGAAATACTTCCGCATAAATCCACAGATTATTTATTTATTCATTCATTAATTTTCTGTAATTTTTTTGGTGTTCAAAATTCTGCACATAAACAGCAGGTGTAACAAGAGCTTAATTCATCTAGTAAAGTAGTGTAAATGTTGGACATGTGATAAAGAGTTAGATGTGCTTTGTCTGCTTGTCTTGTCCCACACATGACAGGAAAGCATTGTATGCAGCCCGACAGAGAAAAAGAGAGGGACACATATCGCTGACTAAGCTCAGGCTTGAGCCAGGACGGTTCCACTGGCACACATAAAAGTCAAGGAGATCCCTTTGACAGATCAAGAGAGAGAGAGATTTAGAAAAGTCTCACTGTATCGAGCAAAGGGCAAAAGGATAGATCAAACCCCAGCTGCTCCCCTGAGTGCGAAACGCAGCTCTCTGGCACTCTCCAATGCTAGCTCTCCTCCAAATATGCAGTAAACGATAAAATGGGAAGTCAGCGCAGAGCAAGAAAAGATATAAAGAGGTGGCAGCAAGGGCAGAGCGATAGAGGAACGGAGAGAACAAATAGGAGGAGGAATAGCTGCTTTCTGATAGATGATTCTCTCCGTTTTTATATACGTTTTTGTGGTGATAAGAAGATGAGTTCCTGTGGACGGGGATGAGGATGGCTGCTGTGGAGAGAGATATTAAACTGAGAAGGCTCATGCCATTACTAATGAGATGGAGGCTGCAATGGAGTAGCCTGTCCTTCACATGTTTTTTATTTTATTTTTTTGCTTGTTCAAAAAAAAGTCACAAACTTTAATAGTTCGTTGGACTGCCTTTAGCTTTGATTACGGCAAGTATTCACCATGCGGTAATTTTCATTTGCATCTGCAATGTCAACATTTATATCTGTTCAGAGTTGCAATAATGTTCACCAAGATCTTGCAATAATGATGGGAGAGTCGGACAGCTGCTCGAAGTCTTCTTAAGTACTTCACAAAATTCTCAATAGGGTTAAGTTCTGGACTCTATGGAGGCCAGTCTAATGCATGTATTAAAAATATGTCTAATGCTCTCTGAACCACTGGTATTGTCATTTTAAAAGAAGCCCATGCCATAAGAGAAGAAAAAAATTCTAGCAGGTAGTCAGCTGACCGCCTTTTTTGGCCACATATCGTTGCTAAACCTAGACATGACCAACCGCAGCATTCTCAGATCACAGCACTGGCACCACAGGCTAGTATAGGAGACTCTAGACATGATGGGTGCAGCACTATATCCACATTTTTTCTTACCCTGATGTGCCTATCATTCTAAAACAGGCTAAATCTAGACTCATTAGACCACATGACCTTCTTTCATTGCTCCAGAGTCCAATCTTTATGCTTCCTAGCAAATTGAACCCTTTTTTAACTCTGATAAGTGGTTTTCTCAAGGGTTACAGCTGTTTAGTCTCTTGAGTTCCCTTTGCCTTGTGTTTGTGGAAATGATCTTATTAGAGATCTACTTTTTAAAATTATTTCTTTTACGATTTAAGGAAAGTGGTCACCTCATTCAATCATTCAACATTTTTGACCCTATTTCTTTCTCAAAGTAGATGATTTCCTACTATCTTTCCAGTTTTTAATAATTCATCAGACAATTCTAAACCCAATTTTAGTAGTGTCAGCAATCTCCAGATGTTTTCTTTGCTTGATGCATGCAACTAAGTTGACCCTTCAGAAAAACACCTTTTCCAGGACCAAAGGATGTGTCTTGCAGCATGGTTGCTTAAGAAGCTACTCTTTGTATCAGTTGGGTATAAATAACTGGTTACCAGCTGAAACATAATTATCCATGAAGCAATTATCCAATGGGAGGCTCTTGCTCATTTAAAGCCAGGTGGTGACTTCTGTTTTGAACGGGCATTGTATATAAGATGTATATTACAGTGGAATAACCAACTGTGTCCACATCTGCTTCTGATCTCATGACAGCTAAAGTGTGTGACATTTCTGTACCACTTATGGACCTTTTTTTTGGACTGTGAAGGTAACAACTGGAGATACACAGTATAAGATGTATTCGGCCTATAATGTTAGCAACACGCTTTATAATTTTAGTACTAATTTCTATTTCCCCATTTTTTTTAGATATGGCCAACAAATGGCTGAAATATGAGGCAAGTTATCTAACCATAATACAACAATGTCAAAATGTGTGCGACAGTTGTTTGATCCTGCAGTGGCTTTTTGGTTAGTACCTGGATAGGAGACCACATGGGAAAACTTTGCTACCAGAAGAGGTAGTAAGGCCAGCAGAAGGGCGCTCAACACGTTTTCTGTGTGGGTCCTAACATCCCAGTATAGTGAAGGGGGCTAAACTGATGTTCTGGCTTTCTGCGATCATTAAAGATCCCAGCAGGGGTGTGTCCTTGGTATCCTGGCCAAATTTGCCCACTGGCATCTGTCTCCTCTCCACCAATAAGTTGGTGTGTGGTGTTCGGTCTTAACATTTGATGTGTTTGGAGTCAGATTGGATAGGACCAGTGCTTGTGCACTCAATGGACTTTTGTGACAAAATCTGCTGTTATTAATTAGTACAAGGCTAATAAAATGAATGAAGGTAAATATAGAACAGCCTTATTTTGCCCTCCAGGTGCTCATATAAAAATGTGACATCTAAAGCATTGCAGCGACACAACGTTTTTGGTTATGTGTTTTTCAACTGTTTAGTTTAATGATATATTTTGGATTTCCTAACTTTTTAGTTTATTCTACTCAGTAAATTGCCAACATATTTTAGTCAATTTCTGATTACAAACTGTATGAGGAAATAATAATGAACAAATGAATAAGTAATCAACACTATTATCTGTTTGATTAGTCATTGTAGGTTATTTATTCTGACTGATTTATTGATGACACTGACAAAATAAAAAAATAAAATACTTTCAATAAATGATATTTAAAAAAAGCTCAACTTAAATAGATGATTAAATAACTCCTTCAGACAACAAATGAGTGTTTAAATGGATTCTGAGACAAATACATTTTTTATCAATATTTGTCCCTATATTGGCATAAGAATGCTGATCATCAATGGCGTATAGTTGCTCTTGACATTGGTGAGGAGCCTTTCAGACCGTATTATTCACAGTCTATATCAGCCTGCTATAATGTTAGACGGTGCGTCAAAGCAGGGAAAAACACTAGCATTAACGTTACCGTTATTATGATGGACTCGGCAGTGAACTTAAATTGATGTTCTTTATACTTTTCTTTAAAATGCTCCTTATATCCACCTTTTGTTTTGCTGCCACCATCATCACTTGCATGTGTTATCCACCTCACACACCTTATTCTTGCACTGGAAAATGTTTGCAGTTTTGGCTCTGTTACATCTGAACGTAGCTACAGCCTCTCACATGATAGCAGTGATAGGCACAGCCAATCACGATGTTCATATGTGTTTGGAGGTATTACAACTCGACTAGTGAATGTGATTTAACCCACTCCCCATGTCTAGGTTTATATTGACAGTGCAATTTTTTTTGTGAATTAAATGATTGGTGGGGACATTTTTAATAATCGGTGGATATTGATGGGTATACTTCCCCTTCGTCCATGACTAATCTTCTTCCCTGTATTTAACTTTAGCCACAGTTCCACTGCATTTTTCTACTGAATTAAATGATTGGTGGGGACATTTCAATAGTAGGTGGATATTGGTGGGGACACATCCCCTCCGCCCACGTCTATTCTATGCCCCTGCTTATCATATACAACATTAAATTGAATCAAACTAATCATACAACTTTGTGGTTACTTTCAAAGCATTATTTATGTTTTATTGATATACACAATGCATTTGAAAATAATGATGACTAAAGTTGGCCTACAATGAGAACTTCTCTTTGTCAAATGCAGAATGAATGTTGAACGTACATCTGTAATGAGCAATGAGCATAAATCTGTACATTATTTAATAATAATATGCAGTCAATTGAATAAAAAAAAAAACGTGTTAAAAATTTCATTCATTGATTTTTCTTAGGCTTAGTCCCTTTATTAATCAGGGGTCGCCACAGTGGAATGAACAGCCAACTTATCCAGCATATGTTTTATGTAGCGGATGCCCTTCCAGCCACACCCCAGTACTAGGAAGCATCCATACACACTTGTTCACACACTTACACTACGGCCAATTTAGTTTATTCAATTCACCTATAGCATGTCTTTGGACTTGTCAGGGAGCCACCGTGCCGCCCACAGTGTTTATATTTTTGGAAGAGTTTTTAAAACAGCCCCTACTTAACATGCTGGCAACATTTATTTTATTTTTTTATTTTCATTGTTACAATTATATTCTGTATCATCATGTTATTAGTATTCATATATCACAAAAATGCTACTACCCATAATTGTATATATGAATGAATCAATCAAAGTTTAATTCCAACATTGAAATGATTTTCAGTTCCTAAAGCTTTCAAAGGAGCGAGTTTTGCTCCTCTGCCCAGCCTCCATCCTCTCTGTGCATTATTATGTATGCTTTCTCTCTGTCTGCCCGGAGAAAAGAGGCCCAGTAGGTCTGATCCGGTTATGGAGACGACAGATAGAAAGAGTGGCTGATATGGAGCTGTCTGTCTCCTCTTAATATTGGATTGTGTTTCTGTGTAATCCCTCCCCAATCATTGTCCATACGCCTTCTCTGCCCTGTAGTCTTTCTCAGAGGAAGTGATCTAATACCGAACCCGCTACTTCAGTTCTTTCACAATTTCCACACCTGGCTAGTCTTTGATTGGGGAGTAAATTCAAACTTAACAATCCTTCCTTCTTATAGAGATTTACCATTTTTACAGTCCTCCAGAGTTTTATGGTTTTAATCCTATTGTTCCTCTTCTGTGCACTGGTATCATCCAGCATTGGCAATTTCAGTTCAATACACCGATCAGAATATTCATAAGCGATCGATCCACTCGGTCGAGATGTCGCTCGCATCATGTCCTCCAGACTGTAAATCCCTTCCTCCCCCCTCTCGTACTTTTGTTTACTTTGGGGACAAAGGTTAGCTAATGAAGATAGAAATGAAGAACA
The DNA here is from genome assembly GCA_903798205.1 of Danio tinwini. NCBI lineage: Eukaryota > Metazoa > Chordata > Actinopteri > Cypriniformes > Danionidae > Danio > Danio tinwini. The sequence continues at coordinate 2,741,772 of CAIGQZ010001345.1, forward strand.
AAGCAAGATGTAAATGCACCATAAAGCACAGAGCAGAAGGGGAATTTGAAAGAGAGAAGTATACAGTATATAGAGTTACACTCACCAGCCACTTTTTTAGGTACACCTTACTTGTACCAGGTTAGACCCCCTTTTGCCTTTAGAACTGTCTTAATCCTTCGTGGCATAGATTCAACAAGATACTAGAAATATTCCTAGAGATTTTGGTCCATATTGACATCTATCAGCTCGAATCAGTCTGGCCTCTGGCATCAACAAGGCATTTGCGCCCACAGAGCTGCCACTCACTGGATATTTTCTCTTTTTTCTGACCATTCTCTGTAAACCCTACAGATAGTTGTGCGTGAAAACCTCAGCAGATCAGCAGTTTCTGAAATACTCAGACCATCTAGCACCAACAACCATGCCTTGTTCAAAGTCACCTAAATCACCTTTCTTCGCCATTCTGATGCTCGGTTTGAACTGCAGCAGATCATCTTGACCATGTCTAAATGCCTAAATTCATTAAGTTGCTGCCATGCGATTGGCTGATTAGAAAATTGCGTTAAAGAACAGTTCGGCCAGTTAGTGTACAGTATATAATCTTGTTTTTCCAGCTTAAATTTAATAAATGACCTTCAGTATTTCCTGTTTTAATCTACAGTCCAACCAAAATTATTTATACATCAGTTATAATTGATTCTTTTAAGTGCTGTGTAAAAAGCCATTAGTTACTATACATTAAAAAAGTCTAGAAAAATACAAAACATTGCCAAAACAGACCATATGCCTCATGGTCTGTTTTGTGTGTTCAATTGAAATAATATGAAGCTAAGAGAAGATTGTGTGCACATAAAACAAAAATACATTTTTATAATACAAGTTAAAAGTTCATTAGTGCTTAGTGCTCAAGCATGTGCGCAATATACTGACACTGATGAGGAGAGAACTGTCGGATAAATTATTAAAAACTTTTATGTGCACGCAAAAATGATTCTCATAGCTTGCTGATATTCCGATTGAACCACTAAAGACATATGGTATGTTTTGGATGGATATGGACCTTTTCTGTCTATGGAGGATGATGTAATTCTCAGATTTCAGCTAAAAAGCAGTGGATTTACTTACTTTTTTAATTAAAGTCAACTTATAGCTTGTTTGCTGTGTGCAAAAAATATGTTGCTCACTTAATGTTTTTTTTTTAAGTTGAACCAATTTAACTTTACAAGTAATTTTAAGTTACATCAATAAAGCTGACTAGCACCTATAATGAAAATCATCTTTTGTAAGCTGTTTGGACAGGACTGTGTGTAGGTATTGTGTGTTCACAGTCATATTAGAGTGATATAAAGACAATATTTATTTTTTTATTTCCTGACATTAAAATAAAATCCAAATCCCTCCCATTTTTAGGCCCACCGCAAAGTGACGTAGGAGTGCAGTTTAGCCATGTATTAACATGTTTCAGTAGTAACGCATATAAACATATCAACAAGACAGGACGTGCACAAAGCAACTGGGATTAAAACATTTGTTCAGCTCACTGTGATCATCACAAATGTTACGTGAGATCTGCTTCCTTCATGTCTGTCACTGTGCTGTTTATCTGACGCAGCCGAGGCGGAGATTGAGGCACAGTCTGACAGGCATGTGGTAATGGTGGGTGAGAAAAACGAGCATTAAAGGCACAGGAAACAAAAACAGCTACATTTTGTTTAGAGCAGACAATTCCAACATTCTGAAAGGTATAACAAATAATCTGATGGGTGTTTTGAGATGAAACTTTACAGACACATTCTGGTGACACAAAAGTCTCCAGTATTAAAGAAGGGGTAAAATTTGTGCCCTTTAAAACATCAAGTTAAAATGTCTCTAACTTAAAAAAAAGCAAAAAAAAAAGCAAACTGTGACACATAATGGACCCAATTTCTTTATACAATGGATAAAAAAAACAGGAATATTAGGAATTTGCTGACTTAGTCTGAAAAGATATTGAAGTTCAGGTTTGCATGAATTTGGTTGATTCTATTAGCTGTCATAGAGGCTAAGGGTGGACAACAAATATTGACAGTTGTGTAACTATACTAGTTGATTGTAATCCATACATTTATCAAAGTTATATGACCTTATCAACATGAATTTGTTCTGACATAGTTAAACTGTGAAGTTGGCATATGTTATTACCATTTCGTGAAATAAACTTTGATGATGTGAGAAATGTTGAAGGCATCTCAAAGATTTGTTTATTCAATAGTAGAAAAAATACTTAGTATTTTTAAATATAGGTTACATATAGCATTAAATAGGTTTTAAATATAGTACACTTAAATACAGGTTTGGAATAAGGTGCAAATCAATTTTGTGTATACTGTACTACATTGAGAGAAAGGTTACCTGTCATATTGCAGATGCTTTATATCTAACTAAGCTGTACTACAGTAACTGAGAATATAAGTTTCTTACTATGGTTTATGGCCGCCTCTGGTTTATAAGCTACCAGCCAATATTCTCAGCCCTTTTACTATCAACAGCTCACTAGAGGAAATAACAAGAATAGGAAGCGATGAGGACTGGTTTAAAAAGTAGGCTTATTGGATTGCTTATTAAACTACAAATACAACAGAAATGTTTTATTATTTGAATTTGGTCACATGGTCACAATGTAAACGTATCAAAATCACAAACATTGTATTGTATCTTAAACATTTGTACTTTAAAAAAATCCCTACACTTTTTTATTTAGTTTCATATTGGATTTTTTATGTTGATTCGTTCATCCAAAATTTTATTGTAGGCGTATTTATTTTTCCCATTACTTTATTTTTGTTTTGTTTTCATAGATCAATAACATGCACACATGCAGTAAATTAATAAATGAATCCAATGCCATCAGATTCCTACATAAATACATTTTTGAGTATCATTTTTCACTAACACGCTAATATAAAGCTTAAAAAAACACTTTCAACCCAAACTCATTATTGATACGTACCCCTGTATACATTTCTGGGCAGCGCAAAATATATCCCAAGAGGTACTTTTTTTTTTGCACTAGAGGCCGCTGTGTATGCTTTTTTAGTTCTCAAATTTCTCTCGCAAATGCCATTCGCACCTGTTGTTCTTGCGTAAATCCACCAGAGACTGCTGTTGACTACTGACTGACTGACCAACCAACTGATCAATCCCCCCACCCACCACCTTTCCTAAACCCAAACGACAGTGTTTTCAAAAGCTATCCAGAAAAAAAAGCCCGCACAGCCACCTGATTTTCATCACGTTTTCAGACCTTACCATGTTTTCACCGTTATTTACTTGTTTATTTTATTTTTTACCTTTTGTTTTAGCTGCCTTTATGAACCGTTCTTCGCTGGACTCAAACCCCATTGTCGCGGTCAACTCCTTTCTGCGTCTCAAGCCCGCCAACATAAGCGGCCACACGGAGGTAAGTGGTCAGCTGGTAGCATGAATCCATTGACATACCACCCCATAGCATTCATTTTAAAGACAAAATGCAGCCATACGAAGCTCTGGCTACATAATTTGCACTCTCCAGAAATGTATACGGGGTATGTTTTCACAATGAGCCTTTGTTGAATACTTTCAATAATATCCTCCGTTACAAGCTCTGGAATTGAAGGGGAATTTAGAGGTGTCAGTGCTGTTTCACATAGGACTAAATGTCAATTAATGAGCATGAAATATGAAAAGTACACATTTGCTAGTTTAAACTCAGTGGAATCACATAATGACTTTAAATCTTTCTCCTAAAACACACGCACACACACACACACACACACACACACACTGACCACGCTTTATTGAAACCCTCACATCTCTCAGACACGTCTAATCCTGCGTAATGAATTGGAATCTTTTTCTTTCCCAGTCAAGTAAAAAGGGATTAACTGTAATTAAACGTGTAATATTATAGAGTATTAATGTCTCACTTTGAAAGAGGAATGTGTTTAATGGTGTGGAATAACAGAATTAATAGTAAACAGTTGGTCTTGTGAAAACAGAACTCGATCTGAGACTGTGTCCAGAGGCCCTTAAAAAAACAAATGGTGATTTTTATTGATCAAATTGGTTCATTAAGAATAAAGTGTGTATTTTATGTGCTACTTTCCTCCAAACACTATAGATGTCACAGTGAGGAAGGTTTAACATTTTTGGCTGTGTTAGGAAACCCTAACTGAAGTGTTTAAACTACTGTTTGCAAACAAGCTCATTGGAACTGCATGCTTCAGCCTACACTGTTGTAAAAATGCAAAAAAAAAAGCATATGTTTTACTAGCCTGATCTTATGAGGAAACAACTATTTTATGCTTTTGTCATGAATGAGATCATAGAAATTAATACAAATTAGCCAATAAATCAAAAAGTTAAGAACTGTCGTGAGATTATGCTAGATTGACTGCAGTTTCTAGATAAAGTGAACACTGGGAAAGATGACAGCAACAGCTTTTGTTCTTTCTCACACTAAGGATATTAACAATAGGGGTGGTCTCACGGTTCGTTTCGGTTATGATCATCATGCCATCAATTCCGTTCAATTCGACATTTTGACGATGCTTTCCATACATAATTAGATTTTTTTTTCACAACACAAGAATTTATATATATTTTTAAATCTAAAAATATATATATTTTTATATATTATTTGTAATACAATTTTGTCCTTTAATACAAGCAGTCAAATATATGAACTGTATCTTTAACTTTACCTGCTCAAAGAAAACACTGTTCAAGAGTTCACACTTAGCTGATGGTTGGTAATAAAGCGTGTATGGCATGCTGTCCCGGGAGAGAGCCCTGAGCTCAGAATATCCTTGAGCCCGGGGCTCCCTCCCGTTTGGAGGGCGAGAGAAGAGTTTGAGCTCAGGTGGGTCTCGAGAACTCCCCTACTGTGAACTGCTGGGATATATCTGACTAAGAGTTGCCTTAGAATGCTATTTTGATTAGTCAATTTACCTATGGTGCCTGTCTTTGAACGGTGGGAGGAAACCAAAGAACCCGGAGAAAAGGCTACCCACTGGCCGCCGTGCCGCCCTATTGGAGAAGGGGAGGAGTAGGGGTGGAAGGGGGGATTCTTCAAATAGTGTGTCAGTGTTCATCTGATTGGCGCAATATGCAGAGTTAATACGGTACCAGCTGTGTTCAATCATGAGCATGTGATCCTCTCGAATTTAGTTTATAAATAAACCACACTTCGTGAATGTTTTAAACAAAACTCCAATACATGCACAGAACAACATGAGCATTCATAGCAAATAAACTAATGTAAATATTATCCTGCTTGCTTTTTGAGTGCTGTCAAAACGAGTTCTTACACTCCAAAGATTGGTCAGTGTCTTTTCCTGCTCAACAGAAAGGGCTGTGCCTGGCTTTAAAAATGAAATCGCTGTTCACCGATGAGTGAGTCTATATGTGCACAATACGCGGTTATCACAGGTAATCCGTAATAGACGCGGTGCAGAAAACTCGCACCACAGGTACACTCGTGTCTGGATCCACAAGTATCACTTTAACAGCCCAGAGGAGAGGAAAAGTCACCTCACGAACATCCCAGTGGGTCAAATGTCCGAAGTGTGTGTGTGTGTGTGTGTGTGTGTGTGTGTGTGTGTGTGTGTTTATGTGTGTGTGTGTGTGAGAGTGTGAGAGAGAGAGGGGCAGAGATGGAGTTTTACAGCATTTCTCCCTAGTAGTAAAATAGTGACTCGTGCTGTACCATTCCTCAGTGTCAGTGAAAGACTGTCCAACAAACTCACAAGCAGTGAATTGTGCACAATTATCTGCTTTTTAAGTAGTAGCAGCAGTAGTAGTAACAGCTTCCTTTGCGATAGGATTCTACCGTGACAGAGCATAGGGGATAAATGACGTCAGTACGTAATAACCGATTATGATCTATTACTGAACCGATATCAAATTGTCCCCATCTGAATCGCGGTGCACCAAAGAAACAATTAATTTTAACACCCCTAATTAACAAGGACACATTATTGACAAATAAAGGATTGTTTGCATGCAGTTCTATGCACAACTCCAAAATAAAAACCACAAAACAAAATAACACTGTCATAGATTTCGTATGCTTGCCTCACTTATGTCCATTTAGGCAACTATTAAGATTTGGTCAGTTTGCTTAGTAGCTCACTTTGTACAGTGCTGTACTTGTAATGCAGAGTGCTCGGGTTCAAGTGCAGTAAAGCATGGTTCCACAAGAGAAAAAAAAAGTAAAAACAAGATAAAAATGTGTGACTGTGATTCTGTTCTCTTACATTTGATTTTGAAAAACACTATTGGTTGGGTTTAGGAAAGGCTTTAGGTTAGTAGTTGGCTGGGTGATCTGTATGACAAGCCCAGACTTTTAGTGGACATATTCAAAAATGACATGCACTGACGTATAACAAAACAAATAATGTATTTCTGATTCACAAAAATGTAAATTGCACCCCTGGAATTGTCATCTGAAATGTGCAATGAAATGTACCTGGAGCAACATATTTTACATTTCACAAACTTGTAGGCTGAGGCAATTCCAATAGGTCTGGGTTGATTTTTTAACATATAAATTCCTTACTTTATAACAGCACAATCTTTTACAATTTCAACTATGAAAACCCAATGAATTAGAGTATTTCAATAAAGCAGACAAGAAGATTTTATACAAATATTTAATGCAATTGGATCAAAGTATATTTTAAGAGTTCACATGCCTGATACAAAATAGCATTCTTCATTTGTTAAAAAAATACCTAATAATTGATTAGATTTAAACAGAAAGACTTTAAAATGATTACATATACAGTTTGATTAGTAGGAGCGTTTTATCGCTCCTATGATTTTTTGATTTATCATTATGTTTTTACCAGAAAGACTCAGGAGGCGGAAAAACGTTATAACATTATTTTAAAATGAATAAAACATTAGCAAATTTAGCAATTTCAGTTACTGTCCTTTGTGTATAGTCCTTTGGCCTAAGCCC
>CAIGQZ010001345.1:2758585-2768593 GCA_903798205.1 Danio tinwini
ACACACACACACACACACACACACACACACACACACACACACACACAATGGCAAATTTAGTTTATTCAATTATTCAATTTTTGGACTGTGAGGGAAACCAGAGCACCCGGAGAAAACACCAACTGGCCCAGCTGGGACTCGAACCAGTGACTTTCTTGCTGTGAGACGATAGTGCTAACCACTGAGCCACCATACCCCCCCCACCCCCCAATTGCATTAAGTCAACTTAATTGTTCCAAGTAACACCTGGTTTACTCACTTTTGGGCATACCTGTCAACCCTCTGTTTTTCCCAGGATTCTCCCGTATTTTACAGTTCTATCCCGCTATCATCCCGTAAAGGTATTTTCCTGTATTTCTCCTGTATTTTCAGTCTTTCTCTTAAGGGTGGAAATAAACATTAAAGAGCAGAACCTCCTTATACGCAACCCAAACAGCCAAACCACCAGGGGCCACCCTTTGCTCTTAAATGTGAGTCTGTTCTGTGCTTTCGCTTTGTTTAGGCAAGAAAACACTTTGAAATAAATATAAAAACAATGGGATTCCCTTTCCTATTACTACAGGTGCCATCTCCCCTTCATATGCAATCCTCAAAACAGTCATATAGTGGTGCATAACTGTCAGCTGACACGCTCCATAATAATAAATAGAAGCTGTTTCCCAAACAGATTCTGTACACGCGATTTGAAACTGAGCGAAAGTCTGCATTTTGGGTGCGTGTTTAAACAGACATATACACATCATTAATAATAATATTATCTAAAGATGTCGATCTTGGTGGGTTTTTTTTCAAACACAACTAATTTCGTCCTAAATGAGCATAAAAAGTTAGGAAAGCAATCAAATGCTTTCTTTATAACGTTAGATGGTTGCAATTTTAAAGTGACACCTATTATTTATGGAAGTGCTAAGAGGCCATGCATTAAAATATTTTTTCTCTCTTGTTATGTTGTGATCACGACTTAATTATCTTGTGATCTCGATATAGCAACTCGTTTTCTCGTGATCTCGACATAACAAAAAGTTATGTCGTTATCACAACTTGTTTTTTTTTTGCTTTTATTTATGTAATAATAATAATTATTATTATTATCATTATTATTATTAATATCTGGCAAATGTCTGGCCAGAGAGTCTACACCGGCCCTGCAAACAGGGAGAGAATAGCCCAACTGCAAACGCGCATTTGCGCAACATATCAAAGGCATTCAGAACAGCCATAATATGAGAGCAAACGCTCGTACTCATGATTAATGTACATTTATGATTATATTCACGTATATGATTATATACTATTTTTTACAATAATATTCCCTCAACTGTTACCATTTGAAGGTAATTCATTTCAAAGGAGTAGCACTGGAATGTGGGACCAAGGTGCAGTGGAGGACTGGCCATCCAGAGCGAGAGATATATACACATATATTTAAGATTGGAAGTTTTCCCACTGGTGTAACGCCTTAGCTCACTCAGAAAGGCAAATGGATCACAGTATTTATCAAAAACGTAGATTTAGGAAGGACATCAATAACACAGGAGCGACATGGGGTGACGACAAAGCACAACTGAGTATACCAGACCAAGGACTGAACAAAACAAAGTATAAAGTATAAATAGACTAATTACTATGTTTGTAAACATTCAGGATGCGCACCCAGGGAGATGGCAGAAAAAAAACGGGAGCGCTACCATTTACAGCAAGGGAATGACATCCGATGCAGTACAGAGTTTGTTGTTGTCTTAGAAATAAGATATATTGATTACATATTATATATATTATTTACATAATGCTTTCAGCGTATTATAACAGCTTGTCACCCAGTGATAATCACAGTGATTCTGCAAAATTAACGTTAAAGTGAGCAGCGTTCGTCTGACAGGTCCATTTGCGATAGCACCCTCACAATAGATATTGAATAAGACAAAATGACCGAGCATCCAGCCCCAAGTATACAATTTCATTGAAGCTTCAAGGGATTTTACAAGAGAGAAGTTAAAGGCCTACAAGTGTTTGGATGCCAACAATTGTGTTCTGTGTGGTCATGTGCAAGAAATTATGTTCCCTGATTACCAGATTCAAAACTATTTAGTGATAAAAACCGAGGATCTGCCGAGCCAAAGACAAGGGAAAAAAGACGGAGCTAACGTTATACAAGGCCTGGGTAATCATCAACAGCAAAACTGCATTCTGACAGCGAACAACACCTCTACGGCAGGCCCAGGGTATGTGAACGTACACAAAGGTAAAGTTGGCTTTATATTCACACATTCAGACTTTTTCCTTAACAATATAATTTCATAAAAGTATTATTTGCAAACTCTAAATAGCGAAATCATATTAGCAGCCAATGACTATCAAAGTACAACATTGTTCACAGTCAATAAGCAGTGTTAATGTTGTTTTCAAGTCACACTTGCAGGTTATTTCAGACCGAATACTCAAAGTGCCATGGTAAACAATATAGGGAGTGTGTCACAAGTTGTCACTGAATGAATGTGTGAATATAAAGCCAACTTTAATTACTTACACTTTCACGTTTCATTCTTAGCATTCAGTGTCCGCAGTTTAATTAAACATATGTAACTGTTTTTTTGCTGAAATCATTGCTGCAATCAAAAACAAGTAATGTGTATGATTCTGAACTTACCTGATATAACATGAGAACTGCAGAGTCGAGCATTTATGATAAGGTCGTCACTTCATTCAGCTCATTTAGCTTCAAATTTGGCATCCTACCGCAAAACAAAACATGTTTGCTATTGCAGCCGGTCTTCTTTTGCAACCGGGGACCCGTGTGACGTCATGTGTGACGTAGGTTGGTAATTCGTCTTCACACTGGAGATGATTTAACTGATTGCATACAGGGATGAGACACAGGTGGAAATAATGAACATTAACAAATGGCGAGAACTAGAACAAAAGGGTCACATGATGAAAACAAACACACATGGAGAATGAAAACATGGGGGAAGATCACATGATGAAAACATGGAACACAGGATCTGACAGCTGGTCGATATGCAATTTTATTTATTTTTTATTATGAAAATTATAATTAGAATATTATATAATTATAATAAATCACTTTTGTACATCGATGGATAAGTGACCGCATAGACATTGCTGACAAAGAGCATGTGTTTGTGTGCATAGAAATGTATAATCCTCCCTCCCTGTTAAATTTGATCTAATCCGTGTTCTAAAAAAATCATAAAAAATGAAATCTTACTTATGAAATGTTTTGCCTTGTTTTGCTTTGTTTTCTTTGTTTGCTCGTTAATACACCCGTGCACAGCGCAGAAGTCAAGCATCTTCAGATTGGCTTTAGTCTTGACAACAACAAGTGCAGTTGAATGACATTTTTCTTGGGAGCACTATACAAATGTGGCGGCGCTATTGACGCATGCTCAGGGTCTGTATGTGATATCTAGAGTATACATCTATGAGTCAGAACAATCAAGTTTATGACAGATTTATGACAAGTTATGTTGCCTTAGTAATGCCAAGCAGTCTTGGCAAACAAAAAGACAGGTTGTGATGTATTTGTTTATATCAAGTTGTCATAATAAGGACATTTCAAACAATGTCATTTTTGCATTTAAAAAATGGTCCTTAATAACAGTTGTTATAAGCATTAATAAAATCTCATTCACATTCATGATTGTAAAGGTTTCATGACAGTCTTATGAACACCCCTTCAAGTAAAGTCACTTTAAGTAAAAGTCAAGTTGTAATTTTACTCACATTCAGGTCTTGTGATATGATCAGTCAGAGGGTGAGCAGATATTTCAGAGCGGAATACTGGATGGACAGTTGGAATATACATTGATGTGCAAAAGTTTTAGACCCCCATTACATTTGTTGTTTTGGTTGGGTATTATGTCCATAACTGACTATGTCTCATTATATTTAATAGAATTCAACCAGGAAATACTAGATCAAATTAGATTTGTTTTATTTTGATCTAGGCAGCTGGTGGCACATGGGTAGCACAATCACCTCACAGCAAAAAAGTTGCTGGTTTGAGCCTTGGCTGGGTCAGTTGGCGTTTCTGTGTGGAGTTTGCATGTTCTTCCTGTGTTTGCGCAAGTTTCCTCAGGGTCCTCCGGTTTCCCCCACACGTCCAAAGACGTGGTATAGGTGAATTAGTAGGGCTGTGACAAGATCTCGTTGGACGAGATCTTGCAAGATTAAATCACGACGAGAGTTCTCGTCGAGGTGAAAAGTTGTCTCGTGAGTAGATGTTATCATAATGGAGCGTGAGGGTAAAATTAGCATTGAAGATTGGAATCAGGATTGAATTTAAACCGCAAATCAAGTACTTTGCACACACCTGGTAAGGCTGGCCTCTGTGTTGCACATGCCACTCGGTTGGGCGGGCGGGTGTGACATAACCGCTTTTTTTTCTTACCGGCCAAAGGTTGCAGCATTATTCATGTCCAAGCAGAGGCCGCAACTATAGCCACTCAAATTAACCATAGACATTACCACGCGATGGAATGTCACTTTAGATGTGCTGAAAGTCGCATTATTGAAGTGCAGTACATATATGTAAACACAGAAATCAAACTATTCGGCTACTATCGTCGAGGACTTTTAGCTGCATTTTGCGATAGGACAGTCCACACAGCTGTTTGACACAATATTATCTGCACCTACACACATCTCTAAGTGCGCACACACATACTGAACTCATTTTCTAGCCTGACCAGCTAAGACCAGGCTGGAAATGTCTGGAAACCAGCCTGGAAATGACCAAAACCCCTCTAAAACCAGGCTGGTCGACCAGCTTAAACCGGCCAACCAGCTTAGGCTGGTTTAAGCTGGATTTTTCAGCAGGGTTATGCTGTATGTGAAAAGCAGACATTTTCTTTTCCTGATTCAAGTGACCAAATTCCACACAGGGACTAAAAAAGCTTTTATAAGTGGGATGTAGCACAGGTATTTAAGCATGTTCATGAGAGACAAATAGAGCACACCATCCGCCACATAACCAACATAAAATAATACTGTTGCATACATCACGTGCAGAAATCACGCCATGGACATTACATCAAGATGCCTGCTGGTTTAAAAAGGCCTAGATTAAAAGAACATGGCCAAATGAGAACGTTTTTTGTCATAAACTACAGCAAAACAACTTGTCAAAAAGAAAATTAAAAAATGAAACCATGCGAACTGAATAAAGTGCAAAATAAAGCTCTTTATTATCAGCTGTTAGTCAGCGCCCGCTTTTTTTCTGGTCATTGCGCCTTTTGCCTTGTAATTGCAGTCAATCATGTAAAAGTCACATTTAAAATATGATAAATGTAAGCAGGTCATCAAAAAAAAAAAAACATCGGACACTGTCAGAAAATCCGAATTGACCATTAAGGTCTGTAATGTAAATACTCTGAAATGCTATAGAAGAAAAGCCTGACAGTAGAATTTGCTATTTTCTATTAAAATATTAACAAATATGTTGCAGTGTTTGCATGTTCGTTGCACAGAATTCAATTGAAACTAATATAAAACTACTGCACACATAAAATTATGGGAATAATTATGGAAATTGTATACAAAAAATGGAAGTAAATTCATTACAAGTTAATTAAAAAACACCTAAATTGTTTTGCATTTTGTGATTGTTTCTTTTTTTATAAAAATCTATTTTCCATTCATATATTAGCAAAATATTTGAATTCTAAGATTATTCCATTGACATTCATCATTAACGATTTCTTTAAAATAGTATAAAAATCTCGTCTCGTCTCATTCTCGTGAACCCAATCTCGTGTCTCGTCTCGTCTCGTCTTGTGGAGTAGGCGTCTCATCACACTCATATAAATTAGGTAAGCTAAATTGTCCCTAATGGGTTGGTGATGAGTTGCGGCTGGAAGGGCATCCGCTGCATAAAACATATTCTGGATAAGTTGGCGGTTCACTACGCTGTGGCGACCCCCTGATTAATAAAGGGACTAAGCTGAAAAGTAAAATGATTGAATGAAATTTGGTCAAATTTTTTAGGACAAGTGAAAGACAGGGACAAAGAGAGATAGAAGAATAATGCTGGGTTCACACCAAATTTGAAGAGAAGATCCTGATCGTGTCACTCGCAGAGCCTTTTTTTCCTCTTTTCAGCAGTTGAATTTTGCACATAACACAAAACATAATTTCATGCCTTTGTAATGATGAGTTCTTTCATGCAAAATTATGAAATAAAAAAGTCGGACATCTTTTTACCCTATTTACAATCCACAGCCTCAACAAATGGTCCTGAGCAATGACTATTGCACTAACAAAAACATACAAATGAGCTAATGCTGTTTGTTTACATTGGAGAGGTGACAAGTCGCACTGTTTGAAATAAGATTGCACAATCTGCACAACATTAATATAGATTTTGCACACCTATATTTCCAAGAGTTACAGTTTTTACTGTATTTTTGTGCATAGATGGTTCAAAACCAATTATTCCAATGTACAAAGGTTCCAAAATATCTTCTGTAATATGGAATGGAGGGGGAAAAAACTTGCATAGTTTGTCATATTTAACATACCAGCCATATTCACAAAAACTCACAAACACACACATAAACGCACACATTTTTTATCTGATGTATAAAGCTGTCAATAGAAGAAACTGCTTAAAGAACATAAGTCATAAAGAAATAGAGAGAATTTCTGTAAGATCCTGCAAAAAATAAAATAAAAATGAAATAAAATATCACTGGGGAAATCTAGCCATTCTTTGTTCTGCAGCTCCAGAAAAGAACCAAAAGGCAGACTCTCTCTCTCTCTCTCTCTCTCTCTCTCTCTCTCTCTCTCTCTCTCTCTCTCTCTCTCTCTCTTTCTCTCTCTCTCTCTCTCTCTCTCTCTTTCTCTCTATCTCTCTAGAGTCTTTGCTCTAGTAGCACTGTTCACAGTCTCTGACACGCCGAGCCTACAGTAACTCTCCTGATACAGACATCAGTGGACATTATAAAGCTTGTTCTCATACTTCCATCTATCTTCAGCTGTCTGTACCTTTAGCCGATCTCAGAGACGACCTGCGCTTATTTCCTCAGACCTACAGTGGCTCTAATCTCCAGAAAGTGTCACAGAGAGCATCATTTGGGCAAAGCTCATCCGGCCAGTTCCCTCTCCACAGCACAGCTTTCACCGCCAGCCTGCACCATTAATCATATTGGTTTATCAAGACACTTGAGATTAAAGAACAGAAATCAAATGGAAATATAAAAAAATAATGAAAGACACATTACATTTGCTCAATATCAGCAACTCCCACATCCCACTTTTCACGCTTTTTTTGTGTGTGTGTGTGCTCTTTTTCTCTGGTTTCTATCTTGTGCAGCGTCTCACTAATTTCAGGACCTTGAATAAAATGTTGGTGATAAATCAAAGCTGCCACAGCAAAAACACACAGAGATTCATCATAGGATTAGCGCTCCACTTTTATTCATTTTTCTTTTATCACCCTCCCTCCTGCTCTCAATCTCTCTTCTACTACAGTACTGAAAACACACACACTCACACAGTGCCCTGCGCTCACCTGTCTGCTGCACACTGCTGTTCAACTGTAAAGGTGTGTTCACAATGACAGCGATTACATCACAGGAGGTCACGAGGTCACTGTACTATTAGTTTCCTGCGGAGGATGCGAGCGGATTGGAGCAACAAACAGAGAGGTTGAAATCACTCCACTCCAAAGCCACTCCAGGTTTTACATGTCCTGCTCTCTGTTTTATGTATACTGTATAGAGCAAGGGTGCCCAAAGTTTTTTGTATGAAGGGCCAAAACCCAAATATCTTTAAGAGCTGTTGGCTGGCTTGGCTGGCCAAGGTGTGATTTAAACAAAATCTGATTAATTTACACCATATAATCAAAACATTTAATTTCAGTTAGCCTTTAACAATAAAACAGTCAGACAAACAAACCATGCCCATCATTCTCCCTCTTATCACAGATGGGATGGTGGGCTAAATCAAAGGTGACCATGGGCCAACTTTGGCCCGTGGGTCCTAGTTTGGGCATCTCTGGCCTATTCAGCTATTTTACATTTTGTCATGTTGCAGCCTTATGTTCTTTCTGCACATAAAAAGAACATTACAGTCAATACAGTACATTATTATGAAGCAAGAAAAAAATGTTTGTTATCATTTTTAATCTTTAATTAACTTAATGAAATAGTTCAGCCAAAAAATTTATTCTGTCATCATTTACTGACTTTTTTCTTCTGTTGAAGGATGTTGGAAATATGTAACCATTGACTTCCATAGTGTTTGACTCCTACTACACTAAAAAAATGGTTTATTGCAAATTGTTGCAAACAATTTATATAAGCTGAATTTAAACAAACAAATTAAGTTGAACATTACTCAATTTAAATAGTTTGTTTTAATTCAGTCTATATAAATAGTTTACAACCACTTACCTTTAAAATATTAAGTAAATCCAATGAATCATTGTTTTGCCTTCTTGTGTTCTACTGTGCCTTCAGTGTCAGTTATAAACTGCCCCAGCAAACTCACAAGCTGTGAAATGTGCCCAGATGAAGGCTTTAAAATATTTTAATATGCATATTATGTACTTAAAAAAATACTAATAAACTGCAAACATCTTATCAATAGACCGGTAATAAGCCATTAGTTAATCGTGAGAAGTGGTTCTTACACCATTGTGTTACCGTAAGGTAATTGCAATAGTGTAATAAGAATGGTGGATTTTTTTTTTATTATGTGAAAGCTAAGAAGACAGATTAGCATGCTTATTAAAATACCATTATGACCAACATCTGATGTCTGGCTGCTAAAATATTTTAACAATTTGAAATATAAACACAATGCAGTCTTTTTGCTTGTTTATGCAAGCACTGGAAGACTTCCTGCTTCTCCATTTTTCTTTTTTTCCAACCCAGGCTCATTCTGAAATACGTAGCCCTATATAAATTTTTTGAGAGTGCCAAATATGTCCCAGAAGCTATGTTTTTTTGCAGGTTTTGTTTTGGTGAATTCACCAGAGGCGCTGTGTACGCTTTTTTTCTGGATTTGCATAAAGACCAGACCAGAGGCTGACTGACCATTACCCTCACCCACCCCCTTCCCTAAACCCAACCGATAGTGTTTTTAAAAAGCACCGATTGACCAGCGCCCACCCATTTCCCTAAACCCAACCGACAGTGTTTTGAAAGAGAAGCCCCCGTGGCAGCCTGATTTTTACCACGTTTTCGGATTTTACCACATTCTCAAACTGTCTTTCGACTGCACACAACATTCGGACACGACTGTCGAAACATGCTCCTTTGTGGCAGTCATACAGAATATTCTGTTGTGTTGTGCACCATGGGAAGCTGATTCTCGCGGTGGTGTCCAAAATAAAGGGGTGCAAAAAAAAGAGCCTTTATTCTCTTCATGTTTACCATGGTTGAATGAATGAATGAACACTGGAAACTCATAGGCCACAATATTTTTTAGAGGGAATGTGGAGACAAGATTTTAAAATAATAAAACACATTTATTAGTCATTTATGAATAGATTTTCTTTTTCTGATTCAAAATATAATGAAAAACTCCTATTTTTCATCTCGCGCACATGGACCTGCCTGGACAACACTGGAATACATCACATCCAGTCGGCCTGTCACATACAGTCTAGTCACAGAAGTTTTAACGGAATCAGATCCGAATATTTCCGCATACGGAGATGATCAAAAGTCTACGCAGCTCCTGGACTACTCTCCACTGGAAAGGAATGACTGAATGATGTTGTTTGTCGTGTGCAGTGGAAAGGCGGCTTTACCCTGTAATTCACTTGTTTATTTTATTTTATGGCTTTTGTTTTTGTCTTACCTGCTTTCTGAAACTGTTCTTCGCCAGACTCAAACCCCATCGTCGTGATCAACTCCTCTCTGCAACTCAAGTCCACTACATATGCTGCAAGCCACTAGACAAACTGGTAAAAGCGGGAAAGCCGTCTTTACCATTTACACCAAAACTTAGACAGCTTCGTCATGAAAAAGAGGATGCCTA
>CAIGQZ010001345.1:2801383-2815469 GCA_903798205.1 Danio tinwini
GTGTGTGCGTGTGTGTGCGTGTGTGTGCGTGTGTGTGCGTGTGTGTGTGTGTGTTCACTTAGCCTTTAGCGGCAGGGCAGAGCAGAGTCTTGCTGTCTGTGGACTGTGTTACGGGAAGCTGTGTGATGGTCAGAGGTGGTCAGAACCCGGTAAAGCAGGTCCACTGAGACCAACAATTACATCAGAGGATCCACTGCCCACATCAGTACACTGAAACCATGCTGAACACGGCCTGACATCCTTTGACCGGTGTCCATGAGTAAAAGAGTGTGGATGAGAGTTTGAGAATGCTTTGGAATCGAGATGTAATGTCCAAAAAGGTGGAAAAAATAGAAAGGGGGTCTATAAAAGTTTGGTTGGTATACTGTAGAGCTGCACATTTATTTGTTAAAAGATCTTATTGGCAATAGTTAGGCTTTGTTTAAAAAAGCTTTGACATGTACTGTATGATCACAGCAAACATTTAGATCTGCATTTGCGCTACCGCTTACCACCCATTCATCTAGTAATAAAACAAAATAAGTACATATGAATTATGCAATAAAGTAATCCTTCAAGAGATTTGTTAAAAAAAAAAAATCAGTAATGAAACAATTTAAGTCCCATGTGGATGATTCACTCAAGCATTAATTCAATAGATTTAAAAACACTGATTCATTGAGTAGTGCCACCAATTAAGTGCTTTTGAAGGACTGGTTTAAAAGTAAATATGATTAAAACAACTAAAGTCAGTATGAATGAATCATTGAGTCATTCATTTACGAGATTTGTTCAAAGGTTGATTCATCTAGTAATGAAACTAATGAAATACTTGTGAATGAGTCATTGTTCATTGTTGTTTGTTCAAGAGCACACATTTATTTAGTAATGCCACCAATGAAGTCCTTTTAAATCACTTCAAATCATTTGCTCAAGAGATTTGTTCAAGAAAAAAAACATATAAATAAAACTATTGAAGTTAGTATGAATGAGTAACTGAATCATTCAAGAGATTTGTTCAAAAACACAGATTCATTGAGTAGGGCCACCAATTAATTATTTTTTAAATGACTCACTGAATCATTCAATCAAGAAATAGGTTTTTTTTTTCCTTTTGAATGACTCCTTGAATCATTCATCCATGAGATTTTTTTTCAAAAACACTGAATCATTAAGTAATGAAGCAAAGTAAGTCCTTAATAATGACTGGTTTAAAAATAAATATGAATGAAATGAACGAGTCACTGAGAATTTCATTTAGGGTATTTGTTCAAAAACGCTGATTCATCTATTAATGAAACTAATAAATTACTTGTGAATGAGTCATTGAATCATTTGTTCAAACGGGTTTGTTCAAGAGCACACTTTCATTCAGTGATGCCACCAATTAAGTTCTTTTGAATCACTCATTGAATCATTTGCTCAAGATAAATGATTAAGAAAAAAAAAGATGAATTACACTATTGATGTCAGTGTGAATGAGTAACAATCATTCAAGAGATTTGTTAAAAATGCTGATTCATCCAGTAATGAAAAAGGAAGTCTGGTTGAATTAATCAAAATGATTTAAATAAATAAACAAATAAATAAATAAACAAATAAATAAATACATACTACAGATAAAAAACTGCATCAAAATAGCTTAGGTAGAATTGTAATCTCTTTCAAGCCTCTACTACAATAAAAAAATCTCGAAAAAAAGTGATATCTGCAGCCTTTTGTAACTTTCTAATTTGTATAAATCTTATTTGATCGTTTTAATACAATTTGTTCATGACTCTATAGTGACAGTTTTGTTTAGTGACAGTTATATTTCCCATGATATTGTACAGATAACAGTTATTTTTGCTGTGAAATCAGGTGAATTTTTTTTCTTTGACAATTTTGATACATGAATTTCTAGTATATTTCACAAATAATTATAACAAACTGCCAAGTAACACATTGAGTTAAATGTCAAAACTCTTAATTAAAAGTCTGTAACAGTCTGTACTTCTTTCTAAAACATACTCTAAAAATAAAAAAAACACTTTTTACAGCATGTAAATTGGTCTTTTGAGGCCTTTGGTGGGTCAGTGTAGGAGAAAGTAAAGCGAGACATCACAAATCACAGAACAGAAAAAAAAGTGGTCACAGGAAGGAGCGAAAATGCATGAAAGTGGGATAAAGCTCCCATGGGACAAATGGAGAGCGAGAACGGGTGACCGAGATGAGGGAATGGACGATATATATATATATATATAAATAGTTGTCTATATATATATATATATATATTACATATATACGCAGACGAGACTCGTGCCATAGACAGAATGCGGCTCAGGCTGTGAAGTGTGCGGATGTAAAATAGCGGGGTCTGATGATGGCGTGTTTTAGGGCTGTGAAGCTGCCGGCCGCAGGACGGAGGGGGCTGGAGGTGTATTGTTCTGTCACTTTGCCTGTGTCAGCAGGTGGAAGCGTTCATCAGGACATTAAATATGCAACAATGCTGACTGAGCCAGTGAGCTGAGACAGCCAAAGCCCAGCACTGAGGGGACTGGAGGGGCCAAGGGGCCCACTAGAATCCCCACACACTTTATACTGGCCCTGGCTTAAATACAGGACAAATCCAGCCTGAGCTCTGGGTATCCAACAAGCTTTTTGTTGTTGCATGCGTATAACACAATCACAGGCAATCACAAGATATTTGATGTGCAGTTATGAAGAGTGTGATTTGGGACTAGTGGGTTTTGGGGCTGCACGGCACAACAAAAAGTAAAAAAGAAAGAAAGGGAATAACAAAATGTCTGAGTATACTGCTTAATATTAAAACGGACACGGAGGGGAAAAATTTGGTCCATTGTTGGGGCAGAACATAAGAGTTGCGGTGATTATATAATGATAATGATAATAATAATAATAATAATAATAATAATAATAATAATAATAATAATAATAATAATAATAATAATAATAATAATAATAATAATAATAATAATATTATTATTATTATTATTATTATTATTAATAATATAAATAATGATTACATTATACAATTTATTCAAATAATTTTAAACATAGATAGAAAAGACAAACACGATATATTTCATACTCTTACTAATAATAACAATAATAATAATAATAATAATAATATTATTATTATTATTATTATTATTAATAATATAAATAATGATTACATTATACAATTTATTCAAATAATTTTAAACATATAGATAGAAAAGACAAACACGATATATTTCATACTCTTACAAATAATAACAACAATAATAATAATAATAATAATAATAATAACAACAACAACAACAACAACAACAACAACAATAATAATAATAATAATAATAATACATATTATTATTATTATTATTATTATTATTATTATTAGTTTTTATTAACAGTAAAATTTATATTATTATTATTATTATTTTGCTAAAACTTATAAAATGAATATTATTCAAATATTTTTTAGTATATAGAGGATTAAAAATCCTAACTTAAATTTCATCACATACATACAAAATGACACAAAGTTCATGGATAGAGATAGTTATAGTAAATGATAGAATATAATTAATTAAAATATAATAAAACCAAGATAATTATCAATGTCCAAATTCAGAACAGCAAATAATAAAATATGTATCAAATAAAACTAAATGAGCAGTCAACAGAACACCATTACCTGAGGAAAGGCCCAATGCTAACCATCTAAGGCAGGGGTGTTGGAACTAAAATATGCAGGACACCGGCCCTCCAGGACCAAGTTTGGACACCCCTGATCTAAAGACTAAAGATTCAACTTCAGAAGTCAAATTACATCAAGCCATTGTATAAACAGCATAGCATACCGTATAATTACACCAAACAACAGTACATCCGCAAATGATTACATGTGCTAAATCATACATACAGATACATAATTGCGCTGTGAGATAAAGCAATTTGGGCGTATGATTCACCTGACGTGTGTGCCAAGCAGAAAGGCAATAACGGTGGAAGATAAAAAGAAATATTTCCGGGGAGGTTTGGGGATTTGTTCACTCATAAATCGGTGTCTGATTGGCGCGATTATGAAGCCTCCGTCAGGTGATGAAGTGCGGTGAAGTCCAGGACTGATGCGAACAGCCTGATAAATCAAGCACAGTTTATCAAGGCAGGCGATGAGGAGGCAGGTTACAGAGCAGAACATTATTAGTCTTCCTAACACACCAGGACTGACACAGACTGAAGGGAAAGCGCAGCGCAGGAGGAGATGCTTTTCTGCTTTTTAATTCGACTGTATGGTAACTACGCTAATGTTTTAGGCCGCTAGTAAAGTCACCAACAGAAAAAAAAAGTTTTGAAATTTGTTATTTCTAAGTTTTGGTGTATAGTTTGCAGTGGTGGAAAGAGTACTGAAAAATCATACTCAAGTAAAAGTACCATTATATGCCTAAAAGTGTAGTGCAAGTAGAGTAAAAGTATCTGCTGTAAATACTACTCAAAGTATCAGTAAAAAGTAGAACTTTCAAAAGTACTCAAGAGTAATGAGTAGTGAGTATTATGCTGTCAAAAGCTGATTTGTTCACATGTCATTAGTGCATCTGTGTGTAAACGTAACATTCTGTAGTGCATTTAGTTGTTGCCCAGTAGGCACATGAGACATTGATGAGACATTAATATTAGGTCAGATTTAGGTTGTAAGGTCAGGTGACCAAAATTAATTGTCAAGCCAGCAGCTAAGGACAACATTATTTTGATGTCCAATAATGACGTCAAATGATTTGGTCGATTTTTAGGTTGTTAGATAGTGACCAAAATCCAATGTTGAACATCTTAAACCAATGTCATATATGACATCAAATATTGACATTTATTCATCAGGTACGGCAACAAAAATCCAACGTCTGATAGATGTCATAGGGGTAACGTTCACACAATGTCAAGCTGTAACATCATTTGACGTTGATATTTGGTTGGTTTTAGGTTAGACATTGGACATTGACATTGGCCTGACGTTGAGTTCTGATGTCAACAGATTTTCATTTCCAAACAAAATGGAAAGTCCCCACGATGTAGGGCTCAACGTCAATCAGACGTCATGTTGACGTCTTGTGCCTGTTGGGTGTTTAAGGCCATTTCGGTCATCATACAGTAAACATCCTTCATCTTCTCATCAGTGGCATGCATCTAAACAGTCTCTGGGTCAATGCGCGTAAAGATAAACATTTTTATGGACACTTTTAATACTTCCAAACAGACTGCTGCAATTATAGTGCACACGTCTTGAGGTAGTTCATTATGATGCAATTTACCTTCTACGGTATGTGCAATTTGATTGGACCGGAATCTCAGGACTGATTTTTCTAATCCCCATGGACAAGAAAAATAAAGTAGTGACTGCAGGTTGAAAGAAAGCAGTGGAGTAAAAATACAGATACTGCACTAAAAATGTACAAAAGGAAAAGTAAAAGTACACATTTTTAAAACTACTTAGTAAATTACAATGTCTGAAACAAACTACTCAATTACAGTAATTTAAGTATTTGTGTTTAGTTACTTTACACCACTGGTAGTTTGTGAGTAGAAAATATCCATTTATGTTTCTAAACTTTATTTTTGCTAATAATTGTTCTTAAAGTGTATGTGAAATCAAAACCAGTATATTTGGTTAGCTCATGTTGCTAGTTTTGTAGTGAACAATTCATCTGTGATGCCTTTAAAAAAAAAAAGTTTGTCCCTGTAATCTAATATAGCAATCTAAAAATGCACTGCCAGTGTGTTTTCAATTAAATTCTCAGATTAAGAGTATTGAGCGTGGTTAACGTACTTAACCACGCCTCTAAAACAGTTTGTTTTGACAGCGCTGTCACAACAAACAGAAATGGTGTGATAGAGGTGTTTGCTAGGTTGTAATAACTCTCCCAAAACCCTTTTCCCAAACTTTATGAATGAAACACCTACTTTAATACATCCAATCAGCTCACAGTAGAAAAAAAACAAGCCACACCCACTGATTATCGCTTAATATTCCGTTTCGCTAGGTACTGCATCACTTTATGAAAAAAAATGGTGGCAGCTTCCAGTTCATATGGACTTTAAAGTAAACTGGAAATTGCATGTTTGTTGATGTACTTCTAACAAAAATTTAAAATTGAGTAGGGGGCAGGGCTTTCTTTTTGTGCATCATTCCCTCTTAGCAAATTAATGGTATGAAGCGAGCTCACATTGCTAATTTTGTGGTGAACAATTCGTCTGTGCATGTCATCAGGAAAAAAAATGTTTGCCCTTAAAATCTAATATTAAAATCTGAAAATGCACTTCCTGTTTGTTTTCAGTTCAACTCTCAGATTACATCTGTCTCAGGGAGTGGGCATGGTACTTAACTACACCCCTAAAACTGTCCGTTTTGACAGCGTTATGACAAACAGAAATGGTGAGAAGAAGGTGTTTATTAGGTTACAATAACTCTCCCAAAACCTTTTTCCCAAACTTTATGAATGAAACGCCTACTTTACTACATTCAATCAGCTCGCAGTAGACAAAAACAAGCCATGCCCACTGATTATCATTTAACATTCTGTTTCTCTAAGAACTGCGTAACAATATGAAAAAAAAAGGTTGCAGCTTCTGGTTCATGTGGACTTTAAAGTCTGTGTGAACTAAGAATTGCAGGTATGTTGTTGCACTTCTAATAAAAACGGAATATTGAGTAGGGGGCGGGGCTTTCTTTTAGCACATCATTCCCTCTTAGCAAATGAATGGTCTGAAGGGAGTGGTTAATAATATTGTGGCTGAAGCTTTCAAACTGATATCAACAGAGAAGAAATGCAATTCGAAACATGGAAGCAAATGGTCTGATTTTGATTGGAGATTACCAAAACAAACTTTTCTTTTTTTTAAGTGGATTAACTTATTACTGATTAATTGTTCACCTAAAGAATATCAATGTGTGCTAACAAAGAAAACATTGTAAATTTAGTTTCCACACGGGCTATGTCTGTCTGATCTCACCATCCTCATTTTTAGCTTTTAACACACATGCTGTTTTAATTTAGCTAGAAGTTAATTGATTAAGAGATGAACTTGATATTATTTTCAAAAGCATCTTCGCTTTACATTTAAGTGCCTAAAACTTTAGACGGTAGTGTAGTTTTGCAGGCAGGTTTCTAAGAGATGTTTCTTCTGGATTTAGTCCGTTTTGCATCTTCATGATGATGGTGAGATCTCTGTCGAAAATAATGTTTGGGAATGTAAACTGGTGATTTGTGGTTGCGAAAATACTAAATATGTAGCATATATGAACACTGTACAAAATGCAAGGTTCCACACAATTCATTTAACATTTCACTTAACACTTTTAACAAATTTAAGTGGATTGAACATAAAAGTTGAGTCGAACAATAAAATCTCAAGAATTGTGTTGATTCAGCTTATATTAAATAAGTAGTTTGAACAAGCAAAAATGTATATATTTTTTGAGTGAATATAATGGAGACTGTTCTCTGTTTTATTATCTAGAGGCCTGGAAAATATGAATGAATTTGCAGGTATCCAGTCATAAAAAATAGAATATGCAGAGTTTGGTCAGTTTAGGATGAGTAAGTTAAAATCAAAATGTGATGTGATATTTGAGTCTGTGAATACTGAAATACAAAATATTAACTTGAATACAATATGAAATCTGCAAGTGTTTCAGTGCGCACATGTAATGCTTTCAGTCATCACATTATAGGAGAACACAATTTCATCTCCACAACTGCTCTATCACTTCACTTTATTTATTTATTAAACATTATTATATTTATTATTATTATATATACATTATTATTATTATTATTATTATTATTATTATTATTATTATTATTATTCAATACTTTTCATTCATGTTTTAATATATTTTTTAATTACTAAAAATCATTTAAACGTGAATAAAACTGAATTTAATAAGAAACCCTTTTGATTTTATTAAATATGTTTCATGATTTTTGATTACTTAGTCTACTGCAGAAAAAAAGAATACAAAATAAGATGTTTGGGGAGTCTTGAGTGTCACTTGATCTTTTAGAAATCATTGTAATAAGCCGATTTACTACCTAAGAAACATTTCTTTTTTATTTAAACGAAACATTTTTGCAACTTTATATTATTGGGGACTTACATAATATATTTTTACAATGGTTAAAAAACTTGTTTGAAATATAAGTGTTATAAATAAATTTATATATTTATATTTGGCATTTTTACTCAATTTAGTGCACACTTGTTAAATAAAAGAACATAGTATTAAACTATATTATATATATATATTATTAATTTTTTTTACAATTTTGAATTGAATACTGTTGATTAAGTATTGCATTTGTATTTGTCAATTTGCTTGCTGAGGAGCCCAAAAGATTTAATATTTAAAATAAAATCTACCAGTGCAAAAATTAGAAGCTGGGGATACTTTGCAGGCTCAAAGAGCATTCTGATAGACTAAATGATTCTCCCACTTTAAAAATTCTTGTTTGTCTGTGTAAAATTCTGAAGATCAATATACAGTCAAGTCCAAGTATAGCATATACAGTATCAGTGCCCACTTCGAAGAAATGAACCTTTAAAAAATGCCACAATATAAATCTAAATGAGACGATACGTTGACACCTTAAAGAGCATTTTCAGTCTGTAGTTCAGCAACATTGGGCTTCTGAGGTCTGGAGTTCAGGACAAAGCTCTGTTCTCAGGACAGTTTGTTAGATCAGTGTTTGATCCAAATCTCTCATTCCCTCAGCTGACCTTCATGTCCTCTGCTGCCACTGGGTCACATTAAACTGTCAATCAAACTCTATGCCAGTTTGTCAGTGCCAAAAAAAGGGTTAAAATCGGTTATTTCTATATTTTTCTGTAGCATGTCAGTTTGAAAAATCTATTTTCATTTGCAAACATTATATTTGTAGTTAGTAATATAGGCTGTTCAAACAAAATGGTCAAGGGAAACGGAGGCGAGGATCCAAAAGCAGTTTTAAAAGAGTGGTCAGGCAGACAACGGTCAAAACAGATACAAACTAGAGCATATAGACAATCCAAAAAGCGTAGGTCAAAAGCAGTCAAGAGATTGGTGCAGGCGACAAACAGGGTAAATGATAAACAAAACAGGGGTCAAAAACACGAGAAGGCTAGACAAGAAATAAAGCTTTAAAATGCTTACAGAAAACAAGACTCAGCAAAGTGTGTGGAAATGAGAGCTGTCTTTGTAGTCCAGGTAGGGACGGATTTAACCTATGAGCAAAGTAAGCGGCTGCTTAGGGCTACAGGAAATCTGTGGGTACCCAATAAATATCTAGAAGTATAAATTATACCTATAAACTATACATTTAAAATGTTGTTTTCTATCATATTTTGTATGGTGAGACTCAAACAAATAAAGTTTTAACAGAATTTAAAATTATCAAGTATAAAATAAAGTATTAATATAATAATGTAACGTTATGTAATAATAATATTCTAAAATAAAATATTATTATTACATCTGCACAAATTTGTCCACCAGCCCCAATCATGGAGCAGTCTAGCAGTCAAAATCTAATCACTCAAAATGTAGAGATTGCATTAACATAAAATGTAGAAAAGAAGTTTGAGTGATATATGAAAAACTGTTAAATAAGAAAAGTAGAAAGAGTGCATTTTAGGAATTTTGTGCCCAGTGGCTGGAATTGCTTAGGGCCTGCAAATCACTAAATCTGCCCCTGAGTCCAATAAATCAATCATGGGTTTTAGCTGTGTGTCTGTGTGTGTGTCATCAGGGAAAACCGGAACAGGTGTGTGTGTGTGTGTGTGAGAGGTGCATGACAGGATTTGTAGTCCATTTGGTGGCAGATTTGTAGTTCTCCAGCGATCCACAGTAGCTAGATTATTGGTGACTGATTGTGTGTTCTGTTAACTCTGCTAAACTAGAATTACCAAAACTATATATATATATATATATATAGTTTAATAAAAATGTGATCACAAAGTAACAATTAAACTAAAACTAACAAAACTAGTAATGAATGAAACAATCTAAACTAAACTGAAATTTCAACAAATAAAAAACATATTGGAAAAAAGTATATTAAAAAAGTTTTGAAATAAACACTAAATTTAAAAATGAAAAACTATAATTTACATTGGTGTACATAACACACACATTTGGTGTAAATTAACCAGTTTTTTAAATGTTTACAATAATACATTTTTTTGTTACTTTTTTGTTAAATTTAGTTTAATTTTTTTTTTTATTAAATTAAATTAAATTAAATTAAATTAAATTAAATTAAATTAAATTTTATTAAATTTTATTAAATAAAATTAAATTTACATAGTTTATATATCAAAAGGCCTGGCAGTCATATTTAGAACAAAATTATAGTAATTATTCTTCATACCAGGTTTTACCCGTTTACCCTTACATTTAGCATGATTACTTATTCAGTCTTAAAAATAAACGCACAAAAGCTGACAATGGGGCAATGCCTTTTCAGAAGGCACACGTTTGTACCTAACATATCCACATTGGTAATTTATTATGAGGTACACTTTCATACTTTTAAGTTAGTAATATGCACTGCACTTTTAAAGAGCAAATGTGAAGGAGGTACAAAAATATACCTTTTAAACAGGTATTTCCCCAGTAACATACGTTGTGCCTTTTATTTTAAGAGTGTTGTTTTATATTTATATTTGATATAACACAAACAGTTCAGAATGAGTATATTAGTTCATTTTAAATGAATACATTTTAAACGGAATGCCAACACTGATACAGTATTCACTTAAAATTGTAGCTCATAATTTGCTAATAATTCACTAACACTTTAACATCATAATTTCCTTGCGCTTCAATTTGCTGCCTCGCAAAATTTCACAACAGTGTCAGTGTCAGTGAATATTTCCACAAGGCTCCAATTTAAAACTATTAAATCAATTATGAAGGTCATTATCCGGCTGAAATGGACTATAACCGAACAAAAGGTTGAATAATCCTTTTTGGAAGAACAAATTAAGCTTTAAAATATTTTTCAAACGCCAATGTCCTGTCAATGGATGCATAACTGCACATCTCTGTGAACCGGAACAATTCCTCTGCACACACACATACGCACACACACCTTGCTTCAGTGGCACTCGTACGAAACACTCGAACCGAGGATCAATGCCTTGGTAATTTGTTTCAATCAATTAAAGCGACATCTGCTAGCATTTAAACCCCAATAACAGTCAAGCTTATCTGGAACATGCTCTCACTGCAGAAAAACAGAGGAGGAAACAACCTAGAGACATGTTCAAATGTCCTACGAATATAGTTATGGGATATCGCAGTATAGCTGAGTATTGCAGATGGATGTATTATTATGGGTGAGCTGAGGACATTTTGTCTGTGGGAAGTAGATGACATCAAAATAAATTGTGTTGGGGGAGCTCAAAAAAAGTAAAGTAAATATATAAATAAATAAAATAATAAAATATAATAATATAAGATAAAAAATAATATAAAATAAAATAAATTATAAAAAATTAAAATAAAATAAAAGAAAAAAATAAAATATTTAAATAAAATATTTAAATCATTTTTTTAAATCTTAATTTACAGAAGACATTCTAAAAACGTCAATAAATGTAACAATAGCATCCTAAAAAGTCTTCTCAGAATGCATATGTTAATATTCCTTTAACAAAAATGGACAGCTATGGGAAAAAATTAAGGAACCACTTGAAATATTATAAATTTCTTTTGATTTATTGCAAGTAATATTAAAAAAAGTTAATATTTGTTTCATCCTATAAACATCTAGAAATGTCTATTTTATCCTATAAAATATAACATTTATTTCAGATACCAAATAAAAATATTGTAATTTATATTACATGTTATGTTTTTAATATCATATTTATTACATTTTTTACTTATTATACTACATTTAGTATTTTATTGTCATTTGACACTGTATTGTCATTTAGAGACAAACATTTAGAAACAAACATTTGCTTGTATTCTTCCAACTGCGAATCCGCATCAGGATCTCCCCAAACATCCTGATACCAAATGGATGTTCTTCCTAAATATTAGCATGTTGGATAATTAAAATTCACTGGAGCTGTAAACCAGGAGGAAGTAATTAAAAGAACAAGAGCACTCCGACGCAAAGCTTTATTCCATCGGCAGCAAGAAAAACATTAATATACATCCTGTATATATATATTTCTCTCTCTCTCTCTCTCTCTCTCTCTCTCTCTCTCTCTCTCTCTCTTTCTCTCTCTCTCTCTCTCTCTCTCTCTCTAATATGAAACAGGAGTCGTTCACTGCTGCAAACTGCATGCAGCAAAGTGTCTGACGCTCAGCCCGAGGCTTCCTCTACTTAATTGAAACAAGTTCATATTCCACAGCCACTGCTGTTTCATTACTAACATTAACTACACTGTTATTACATAGTAATAACTACATAATTGTCATGTTAATGTGCGAAGCAGCACTGCAGGCTGTAGTGGGTGTGTGTGAGGATGATAAGTCTCCTGCAGTGCTCTATCTTTTCTTTCTCAGAACATATACACTACCTAAGAGTCCAGCGCTCGTTCAGCACAACTTCCTAAATCCAAATGCTATTGCAGTGACATTTATAGGCAGAATAAAAAGTAAATATGAAGAGACACTAAAATCAAGTGTGGATGCATAAAAAGAGTATTTTTAACATTAAAACAAACTCAAATCAATAGTAAGAGCATATCACAGCATTATATAATTTTTATTTATATATTTTGTTATTTGAATTATTAGTTTGGACCTTATATGATAATACTTGTCTATACAAGAGATATTGTTTAATATTTACTTTATTTTAATTTACAGTACAGTGTCTTTGGTATAAATGTTATACAGTTTGTACATATTTTATACTTATTAACATTAAGTGAAAAACCTAATCATAAACAAGTTACACTTTACAGTGTTATACACTACCTGACAAAAGTCTTTTCACCTATTTAAGATTTAGGAACAACAAATACAAACTTGACTTCTAGTTGATCATTTGGTTTCAGAAGTGGCTTATATGAAAGGCAAAGTCCTTTAGATTACGCTTATTTTTAATACAGTAAGGTTTGACTTTGCTTAGACAAATGTCTTGTCACTTAACAGAAATAACGTACAGTATAGAATATAAAGTCATGGTGCAGTAGAAAAAGACTTAATTATTGTGCATGACTCCCATGAGCTTGGTGGACTGCATCCATACATCTCTGCAATGACTCAAATAACTTATTAATAAAGTCATCTGGAATGGCAAAGAGTTCATCAAGATTTTTTGGATTCATCTTCAATGCCTCTTCCTGCCCAATAATGTTCATGTCTGGTGACTGGGCTGGCCAATCCTGAAGCACCTTGACCTTTTTTGCTTTCAGGAACTTTGATGTGGAGGCTAAAGTATGGGAAGGAGTGCTATCCTGCTGAAGAATAGGCCCTCTCCTGTTGTTTGTAATCTAATGGCCAGCACAAATGTCTTGATCCCTCAAGCCGTTGATGTTGTCATTCACTATGCAGATCTCTCACAAGCCCCAATACTGAATGTAACCCCAAACCATAATTTTTCCTTCACCAAACTTAACTGATTTCTCAGAGAATCTTGGGTCCATGCAAATTCCAATAGGTCTTTTGCAGTATTTGTGATGATATGGATGCAGTTCAACAGATGATTCATGAGAAAAATCTACCTTCTGTCACTTTTTCCAAATGATCAACTAGAAGTCAAGTTATTATTTGTTGCTCTTACAACTGGGATCGATGACAAGACTTTTGTCAGGTAGTGTAAATGTAGATTTACATGCGTTGTTAAATCTACTATACTGTAGGTTTTGGTTTATTATATGTAACTGTGGATATAAGTTGCACAGTTTTAACTATATAACATACAGGTACTGTAACAAGGACACTGTAAAATATAAAAAAATATATATAAACAATTATTTTAAAGTGTTCTTGTTACAGTGTAATTATTAATTTAACTGATAAGTAATGCCCTTGATGGTTAGTGTTAATTGTTAGCGTTAGTTCACCAAAAAAAGAAAAAAGAAAAAAAGAAAGGTACTTGTTATTTAATCTTCCGTTGAACACAAA
>CAIGQZ010001345.1:2825469-2840807 GCA_903798205.1 Danio tinwini
ATATATATATATATATTTTTTTTTTTTTATTATTTATTTATTTATTTATTTATATAGAGTTGAAGTCAGAATTATTAGCCCCCCTGAATGAATTAATAGCCCCCCTGTTTATTTTTCCCCCCAATTTTTAAGGGAGCAAATATTTTTTTCAACACATTTCTGAACATAATACTTTTATTAACTCATTTATAATAACTGATTTATTTTATCTTTGCCACGATTACAGTAAATCATATTTTAATAGATGTTTTTCAAGACACTTCTATACCGCTTAAAGTGACATTTAAAGGCTTAACTAGATAAATTAGGTTAACTAGGCAGGTTAGGGTAATTAGGAAAGTCATTGTGTAACGATGGTTTGTTCTGTAGACTATCGAAAAAATATATAGATTAAAGAAGCTAATAATGTTGACCTTAAAATGTTTAAAAAAAAAATTTAACTGCTTTTATAGCCAAAATAAAACAAATAAGACTTTCTCCAGAAGAAAAAAATATTATCAGACATACTGTGAACATTCCCTTGCTCTGTTAAATATAATTTGGGAAATATTTAAAAAAGGAAAAAAAAAAATCAAAGAGGGGTTAGTAATTCTGACTTTAACTGTATATGATATTATTATATTATATAAGGTATATTACATGAATAATTTTTACATTTTATTTTACTTTAGAATTATTATTATTAAACATTTTAATTAAGTGTTATTTAATAAACATTTTAATTAAAACATTTTAGTTAACATCTTAATTAACTTTTTTTTTCCAATAATTCCATTTAGCTACACTCCGAAAACCTTTTTTGCATCAATCTTATAATTGCATTGCTCTGGGACAGCAGTGTCACCCACAGATCCAGTTTCAGCTGAAAAGTGCAAATTTGTGCATGAGCGAGTGCTGAATTCCGCACCGCAGCACATATAGCTTTAAGATGGAGCCATAAAATACAAATTAAAGACTTCCCCTAACCTGCAGTATAGCTGTACTCAGTACTGGACACCCCTGCTCTTTGCTTATTTTTGTGCACTGGAGTACAAACCTGTGATGCTTTTCTGTCAAACATGAAGTAAATGCAACTGCCTTTTATATTTTAATGCAAAAACCCAATCCACTCAACTGTCCTGTTCTTCCTCTACAGGTTCTGCTGTGTCCTTCTCCCGTCCTGCATTTTGGACTTCTGGTCTCCCCCTAAAATGCTTTGCTAAAGCTGGTAAAATGGAACCAAATCAACTGTTTTATGGATTTGGTCCCCTTCAACCAGCTGTAGCTGTGCATTGATCACCCCGTGGAGCTCTGATGAAGAAAGCACAATATTTGCTCTGTCTGGATCACAATGCAAGACCGGCTGTTGAATGAATGTCCCTTTAAGCACTAATATCATGATTAAACACTCTTTGTCCTCTTAAGACCCAGGTGAGTATTATATATGTCATGTCATATTTTTTATTTATGAGCTATAATTGTTGATTATATATTCAAGCCAAATCACTATCATTGGAAAGAGGGCTCTGGGCTCTTTATGGCCTGCCATTGATTTCTTGTCTCTGGGCTGAAAGAGTGAGAGCGGGGGATGAGCCAGGTTGGATGGATGTAG
The DNA here is from genome assembly GCA_903798205.1 of Danio tinwini. Taxonomy (NCBI): domain Eukaryota; kingdom Metazoa; phylum Chordata; class Actinopteri; order Cypriniformes; family Danionidae; genus Danio; species Danio tinwini. The sequence continues at coordinate 2,827,061 of CAIGQZ010001345.1, forward strand.
GGAACGAGGGAGGAGTGTGTGTGTGCGTGTGTGTGTCAAAGCTGTTGAATAAGTAAAACAGTCGTTCCCTTTCTCTCTCTCTCTCTCTCTCTCTCTCTCTTGCTTCTACACTTGTCGTGATTCTTAATGCACATGCTTGATCAATAAAAGCTCATCCTGAAGTTCATAAACTGCTGAAGTGGTTTTTGCTTTTGAAGTGAAACAGACTATTCAGCTGGAAATAATGTAGGGTGGGGACGTGATTTCATCCAGTGGGGTTTGATTGGACTGAAATGCACTACACTATGCGATACTATTGGCTAGTTGTGTTTTCCCCTGTTCACATGGTCAAAAAATCAGCAGAAAAGTCATTTCAGGTGTGAAATTTTATTGTTACATTTAACAGGTTGCAATTTGATTTAGGTGGATTTTGATTACAAGATTAAATTCAAGATTGTGATGCAGCAAAAGTCATGATTCCAATGCACATCTTGTCAGGGAAACACAGCTCTGTGATTACTAGTAAATCTCCTCCAAAAGCCAGAGAACGCTTTTGAACAGAAACTGCACATATGTCACAAAAAAGAGACACAGGAAATCAAACTGAGAGGATTGAACTGCTTTTATGCCCCATACACACTGGGCATTAGTGTCAACGCTTCCAATTCACTTTGAATGGGTGACGTCAGGCATTGCAGAACTGCATTGTGGATCTGTCAGCACTACTTCAGTGACGTCGCTTGCTGCAGAAGTTGGGACTTTCTCAACTTTTCAAGTGCCTATGGAAGCGTCAGCTAATCAGATCGCTTTATGCAAATACACCAGCTCAGACAGTAGCCGATTGCATCAGCTCCAACTTCAGACATGCCCTCTGTCAAGCGTTGACGCTGAAGCCTTGTGTGAATCAGGTATTATTGATTAACAAATGACTAATAAACACACTAATAAACACACAGCAACTACAGAATCGTCCCACTGAAGGATTTATTTCAGACACTCGATTAAAGTTATGAGGTGAGTTTGGAGTAAAAATGCATATTATTTAGTACTAATTAGCATAATTAGCACTTTTTGTGTGTATTTTTCATTCAGTGGGATTTGATTGGACTGAACAGCACAACACTATATGATACAATATTATTGACTAGTAGTGTCTTGCCATGTTCACTTGGTCGAAAAATCTGCAGAAAAGTCATTACAGGTGGGAAATTTTATTGTTACTTTAACAGATTGTAATTTGATTTAGGTGCGTTTTGATTACTCAAATTAAATCAAGATCACGATGTAGCAAAAGCTGCGATTCTCATGCACATCTCAAACACAGCTCTATAATTACTAGTAAATCTTCTCCGAAAGCCAGAGGGGACACTCTTGAAAATCAAACTGAGCAGAGGATTTAACTGCACTTATATATTAAACATGACTAATAAACACAAAACTACAGAATCCTGTCATTAGGATTTATTTCAGACACTTGACTGTTAGTTATGAGGTGAGTTTGGAGTAAAAATACAAGTTATTAAATGTGGTATTTTCATGTACTTTCGAATGTAGAAGCAACAAAGTCCCATACTTCACAGAGAAACTGAATGAATCTGTATTTTTTATGTCTTGTCAGTGAACTATGACTCCGTTAGTAAACACTGCTCCATCTGAAAGCAGCTGCTGGAGATTTACTGCACATAACAGAACCAGCTTTACTGCCAAGATGCATATAAAAATCCCCTTTGATTAATGATGCTCCCCAACAAGTAGTGATGCAAAAAAGTCTTCTTTAAAGGTGTGAATGTATATTTTTGTCTATTTTAAAGTATAATTTGCATTATTTTAAAGGGTTATATGCAGAATTCCTGAATACTTGTTATTAGCAACACCAGTGGTCAGTAAGTAAACTGCAGCCAGCAATGTATTTGATACACAATTTTTTTTACAAGTAATTGATACACACTTAATCCTGATATGTGAAAAATACTTGTTTGTTCTTTGATTAGAAGTAAAAAAAAATGTTGGAAGTACCTTTGCAGTGATGAACAAACAGATGAATATGTGTCATGTCTTATCGTCAATAACAAAATAAGCATACAATAAAACTAACAGCCATGAGAAAGCCACAATAAAAATAATAAAAGTTTGGCCATAATTACAGCATTGCAATTTATCAGAATCATGTTGACAAATTAGGTCATTAAAAGTACACTGTTAAGTATTATTAAACATATTTAAGACTATACATCTGCTATTGTGGGACTATAGATTGAATTAATTTTGCATGACTAATTGACTTTAAAGTACAAATTGGCTCTTATGCATTATCCTGCAAATTGTATAAGCATTAGGCTTAACAAAAAAAATGCCTAGAGGCTTTCAAAGACAGTCTTGAAAATCTGAGGGCAACTTATAACACCAGTTGTTTCCAGCTAGCATTTTTGTGTGTTTAAAATAAGTCTAATAGATGTCCAAAATAAGCGGCTTGGCTAAACCAAGAGTAAATTTAAGATGTTAGTAAAGATGTCTATTACAGTACAGTATATGTCTATTAAACACAAAATTGCAAGGTGGGGTTAACACAAAAGCAATTAAAATTGATAAATACATGACAATTCAGACATATAACCCCCTTTAATCTGTTGGTGTTTGAGTACGTATGCATTTCTTTTCTGGAAGCTTTCAGCCATTTTTTTTTTCATCTTACACCATGAGCAGCACTGAATTTTACAAAATATAATTTAAAGTTTTACAACCATTAAGATTTGTATTTCTGATCCTAACAGGCCTTTCCTAACAGATCCTAACAGCATTATAAAGAAATCCTTACTATGAGCTATTCAGTTGTGTTAATAGTAATAAAATGTCAAAGACTGGATGATATCCCATGATGGATGACCTAACAGATTTATAACATTCCTTTAGTATATTTCTTTTTTATGACATAGTAAAAAGAAACCATTATAGAATAATCACAGTATGTGTTGCAATCAAAGAGAAATTGACACACAACTAAGGACAAACTGGACAAGTTCAAGAACAAGACTGGATGCCTTTATTGAAAGGCAGAGTGGGAGATTTTTCAAACAATACTAAGCAAACACTCCATGGCACTGTTGCATTACATTTTATTTTTATACACTTCTACTAAATGTACCATACATTTCAAAGTAAAGAAAAATTTTTTGAACAGTTTGTAAAAATACCAAAGTCATTAATGCCACTTTTTGATCAATTTAATGCATCCATGCTTTAAGTAATTAGGTTTACATTTAATAATTTACGGTACATTTTACAGTACGATTTTATACAAATCACAAATCTTATTGACCTCTACATTTTAAACAACAGTGTACATGTAGCGGTTCCTACACTACCTGACAAAAGTCTTTCTGTTGATCCCAGTTGTAAGAGCACAAATAATACAAACAAATAATAACTTGATTTAATTGATCATTTGGAAAAGTGGCAGAAGGTAGATTTTTCTCTTGAATCATCTGTTGAACTGCATCCCAACCATCACAAATACTGCAGAAGACCTATTGGAACTCGCAGGGACCCAAGATTCTCAGAGAAATCAGTCAAGTTTGGTGAAGGAAAAATCATGGTTTGGTGTTTCATTCAGTATGGGGGCATGCAAGAGATCTGCAGAGGGGATGGCAACACCAACAGCCTGAAGTATCATTTGTGCTGCCTATTACATTACAAACCACAGGATAGCGCTTCTTCTCATACATCAGCCTACACATCAAAGTTCCTGGAAGCAAAGAAGGTCAAACTGCTCAAGGATTAGCCAGCCTAGTCACCACACATAGACATTATTGAGCATGTCCAGGGTAGGATGGACGCAGTCCTACAAGCACATGGGAGTCATATACAATATTAATGCTTTTTCCACTGCACCATGACTTTATTTTCTATACTGTACATTATGTCTGTTAAGTGACAAGACTTTGTCTAAGCAAAGTCAAACCTTACTGTCCTGATTAAATAATTAAAATTCAATGACCATATTTTTTTTTGGTAATATAAGCATAATCTAGAGGCATTTGCCTTTCATATAAGTCACTTCTGATACTAAATGGACAACTAGAAGTCAAGTTATTATTTGTTGTTCCTAAAACTTGGCTAGACAAGACTTTGGTCAGGTAGTGTATATACATTACTGTACAAAAAAATACTTGTTTAAAAGAGTACATCAAAATATTAACTATATTTCCACCATAAGCAAGACCCCCATGGATAATCCATATGCCAGTGGTCTCCACTTAAACAAAATGCTTGAGAAATCAGGAGAAGCCATTAAAACAAATTTCAGATATATCTCATTTTATTCCACTAACCCTATAATCCTAAACCTAACCCTATCCTGCCAATCTCCTAACAATATACTCAATATACTGACAGTTAGTAGCAAAGTTACTTACAGTCACATACAGTAACATCTAAATGCCTCGTATATATTTCACAACATATTTTTTATTATTAGCATAATCAAAGTCGTAAAGCTCAGAATAGCTCTCTTAAACTTCAGTATACAACCAGACACTAGACTTGCACACACTCGCAAACGCAACAACCCAGCCATAATAAAATATGATAAGGCCGTGCTGTGCAGAACATAGATTTATGTAGCGGGTGACATTGAAGAAACCGGGAGCACTATGCCAAGCAACATAAAACAATAGCAGACATTTTAATATTGAGATTGAGCGGGAGGGCAGGGTGCAACGAGACATGGCGGAGAAAAACAAAAACGTCGGCACGGCAGACTGAAGAGTCCGGCCTAGCTACTCAGACCGTATTGATGTTTCAATATACACTCATCACCTGCATTACAGCACGCCCCAGTGAACTATGAGAGCAAACATACTGTATAAAATACATGTTTACTGTCCCTTTGGGCTAACATATATCCCATTTCATAACAGGATGTAAGGAAAAACACACATTTAATTATTAAAGGAATGTGCTGGATTAGTGTCTTCTAGCAAAAAACAACAATAAAGCAATATTACAAACAAACGTTGAAATACTAATGTCCCTAACGATCATAACATCCTCTCTCTTAGAGATATATATTCTTACATTCTAAAAACACTGGATTAATTCAACCCAAATTTGGACCACAAAACCAGCCATAAGTGTCAATTTCTTAAAAAAAATATTTACACATTATCTGAAAGCTGGAAAAATAACCTTTGCATATATATAGTTTGTTGGAATAGGAAAATGTTTGGTTGAGAACAATTTTAAAATCATGAATCTGATATTTGTCAAAATGACTTGCTTAGCAATGCACATTACTACTCGAAAATTTAATTTTGATATATTACCAGTAGGAAATTGACAAAATACCATCGTTTGACATGATATTTCCTTAATATTCAAATTATTTTTGGTATAACAGAAAAAAAAAATTGATAATTTTGACCCATATACAAATGTAGCTATTATCAAAAATATACAGTGCATCCGGAAAGTATTGATAGCGCTTCATTTTTTCCAAAGTTTTTTTATCTTACAGCCTTATTCCAAAATGGATTAAATTCATTTATTTCCTCAAAATTCTACACACAATACTCCATAATGACAATGTGAAAAAATATTTTTTTAAATTGTTGCAAATTTATTAAAAAATTAAAAACCTGAAAAATCACATGTACATAAGTATTCACAACCTTTGCTCAATACTTTGTTGATGCACCTTTGGCAGCAATTACAGCCTCAAGTCTTTTTGAATATGATGCCACAAGCTTGGCACACCTGTCTTTGGGAATTTTGCCCATTCCTCTTTGCAGTTCCTCTCAAGCACTATCAGGTTGGATGTGAAGTGACAATGTCAGATCTCTCCAGAGATCAATAGGATTTGGGTCTGGGCTCTGGCTGGGCCACTCAAGGACATTCACTAAGTTGTTGTGAAGCCACTCCATTGATATTTTCATGGTGTGCTTTGGTTATTGTCCTGCTGGAAGATGAACTGTCGCCTCAGTCTGAGGTCAAGAGCACTCTGAAGCAGGTTTTCATCCAGGATGTCTCTGTACATTGCTACATTCATATTTCCCTCTATCCTGACTAGTCTTCCAGTTCCTGCTGCTGAAAAACATCCCCACAGCATGATGCTGCCACCACCATGCTTCACTGTAGGGATAGTATTAGCCTGGTGATGAGCGGTAGCAGGTTTTCTCCAAACGTAACGCCTGGCATTCACTCCAAAGAGTTAAATTTTAGTCTCATCAGACGAAATAATTTAGTTTCTTATGGTCTGAGAGTCCTTTGGAGGCAAATTCCAGGCGGGAAGTGGCCTTTGTCTGGCCACTCTACCATACAGGCCTGATTGGTGGATTGCTGCACAGATGGTTGTCCTTCTGTAAGGTTCTTCTGCCTCCACAGAAAAACGCTGGAGCTCAGACAGAGTGACCACCGGGTTATTGATCACCTCCCTGATTAAGGCCTTTCTCCTCTGATCACTCAGCTTAGATGGCCAGCCAGCTCTAGGAAAAGTCCTGGTGGATCCAAACATCTTTAACTTACGGATGATGGAGGCCACTGTGCTCGTTGGAACTTTCAGAGCAGCAGAAATTTTTCTGTAACCTTCCCCAGCCTTCCCAATCCTGTCTCGGAGGTCTACAGACAATTCCTCTGTCTTCATGCTTGGTTTGTGCTTTGACATGCACTGTCAACCCTGGGAGCTTATATAGACCGGTGTATGCCTTTTCAAATGATGTCCAATCAACTGAATTTACTACAAGTGAACTCCAATTAACTTGCTGCTGAAACATGCCTTAAAACATACCTTAAAGCTCAATTTAGAGCTTCACGGCCAAGGCTGTGAATACTTATGTACATGTTATGTACATGATTTTTCAGTTTTTTTTTATTTTAAAGAAATGTTCAACAATTTCAAAAAATCTTTTTTCACATTGTCATTATGGGGTATTGTGTGTAGAACTTTGAGGAAATAAATTAATTGAATCCATTTTGGAATAAGGCTGTAACATAAAAAATTTGGAAAAAGTGAAGCGCTATCAATACTTTCCGGATGCACTGTATCTGTACAGATATCTGATAAGATTTGTGATTAAGGGTTATATGTGAAAAAAACATTAAAACTGGCTTATAAATTTTAATATCCCAGAAAACTAATTTTCATCTTCATATATTTTATATCACAGTAAAAGCAACCACATGACATACAGTTTAGTTCTAATGACCTGTCAAGAAGAAACTTTAAAAAGTTTGACCTCTCATCTGAAATGCTCCATTTTGCTAAAGCTCCGCCAGTGTTTATCCTTGTTTTACTCTGTTGTGTTTCAGCCTACAGAGTTTGCACTTGTAAGCAAATCTGAATGTCTTTTTTAACATGTCAAGCATAAACACCCTCAGTCTCACTATGTCTTCCTCTCTCGCTATTAGTTTTGCTTGAAAGCGAAAGGTGGTTTTAAGTCTCCTCTCAGGCTACAAATGAGCATTTTAGTGTGTGCCAGGGCCAGTTGTTTCCAATGTTGCATCCAGGGCTTGATTAGGCCAAGCCTGAGTGTTCTCAGGGCCAAAGACCTGTGGTTTTTGGCTTTTGGAATGCCATGATTACAAAGCAGAGCAACTGCTTGAAGAGTAAAATGAATGGACAAAAATGAATTTAACTTGATATTACAGGGTTATCGACCTCGTTAATTAACCTCATTGTCAAATCAGGCTACCAGCTAACATTAACATTCAAGTCATTTTAAACAATAAAAGAAAACACTTTTGTTAACCATGGAGTGACTGTAATGTATAAAATGAATATGTACTGTATATTGTCTATTTAAAAGCTATGTAAAAAGTCCCATCTTATTGATCTTATTCTGCGATGCGGAAGTGCGCTCGTTTTGCGCTTGTTTTAGAATGTCCGATTTAGTTGCCTATGGGAGAAATGACTAGGAATAATAAACGGAAGAAGACAGTCAAACTATTTGCTCTACAAACAAGTGTTCATGACTAGATAGACAAAGCAGAATATTATAATTAGAAAATATTATTTTGCAACATCAAGCAGCATAACAAGCTGTTTACCAGACGTCTGAAGCCAAAGAGATTTAAATGGTTGTGCCCGCTCGTAAGCAAAGAATAAGGTCAATATTAGGTAGCCATAAATAATATTAATCTTTTGGTACAATGTATTCTTGTGTAAAATAATGTTGTTACATTGTAATTGATTAAATACATACTTATAATTACATCTGTAATTACATTTATAATTACACTTTTGGCCATCCTTTACCCACCCTTAAACCTACCCATACCACCAAATCTGTCCCTAACCCTACCCATATCCCACCTCAATAGAAGTGTTCTGCAATACATTATGAACACAGTAAGTACATTGTATTTTTTTATGCAAGTGCATAGCAGTTACGGCCATCTATTATAAAATGGGACCAAAAACTAACAATAAGAGACCACTTGAAAATTCAGTTACTCTGTATTAACAATTTATCAACTATATGCAACACATGACTGATTTCTTCTAAATTTTAACATTAAAATGTATTCATTTAGCGCAGTGGTTCCCAACCCGGGGCTCGCTTAAGATTTTCAAGGGGTCGCCAAGAGCACTCACGTTTTGTTTTGTTTTTCGTTAAAAAAAAAAGAAAAAAAGGGGTCTTAAAAATGTTAGCGTTAAAATAGGGGTCTCCTGGAAAAAAGGTTGGGAACCACTGATTTAGCGCAAAAAATGCCAATTGGACACATACTGTATCAATAAAAATATTCCATGTTTACTATATCCATTTTTACACAACACGATACCAATGAAGCCATATTTGGTAGAATTGCTTGAATTTTTCAAATTCAGTACAACAATTTAAAAAAATAAAATAAAAGTTTTTTATATATTTTTACATTTTCTGTTAAATAAATAAAATGACAATATTTTTATTAGAAATTTTGAAGAATCAAAACAAAGACTATACACAAGACATGTCACTCGTATAGTCTTGATTGGGGAAACATGTAACGGTCAATATGGCGAATTAAGCCCCGCCTACTAGTACAGGAGCCAATCGTCGATTGCTATTGACTGACGTTTCTCAGGAGAACCAGATGTGTGCTTTTACAACAGTTTGGTGGTCAAAAAACACACTGCAATCTCAGGGAATACTTGCTTCACAGACATAAGAAATATATGCACAAAAAAAAGCTTGAAATCTGTACCTTTAAATTAACTCACTACACTTGAACACAAAAGATTTCTGGTTTTGTAATCTGCATGAAACCCACACAAGGTAAAGTCAGTCTTGTCAAACGCACATCACATGGCAGCAACTACTTAAACGCTCACAAACCTGTAAACAAAAAGTTGCTGTCATTTCTGAAGGGGATTCACCATCAAGACCAAGTTGTGGATCGCTTCAGAAGACATCCAGAGGATGATAATGTGTAAAACGGCCATAAACGAGGTTGGTGACTCATTCCTTTCAAGTGTGCATGTGCATTAACTCAGGCAACCTGAAAAATGCTGATTTTGTTTGATTCGAATGTAATCGTAAGCTTGGCTAACAGTTTTGGAGAATTTGCGATGTTTTCCTATTCAGACATCATGCTCGAGAGGCGTTTCAAAGATGGCCGCCAAGGGAAATTACTTGCTTTAAAGCAGTGTTTCTCAACCATGTTACTGGAGGACCACCAACACTGCATGATTTGGATGTCTCCTTGGTCTGTCACACACATTACAGGTCTTCCAGTCTCTCCTAATAAGCTGATGATCTGAATCAGTTGTGTTTGGTTAAGGAGACATGAAAAATGTGCAGGTCTGGTGGTCCTCCAGGAACGTGGTTGAGAAACATTGCTTTAAAGGGACTGATCAAAATCAGACCTTCAAAGAATAAACACATATTAACCTTTCAGAGAAACTGAGAAGTGGTCTCTTAATGTTTATTCCTATATAGCTGTTTGTACATGTATTTACTGATTGACTGACTGCTTGATTGACGGGTAAATCAGCATTTATACGATGCTACAATAGCCGTTGATGGAGCTTCACTGTGACACAGAGGTCTGAGCTGGTCCATCCTCCTTTCTCTCCTCAGTAATTTCTTTATTATGTATCTGTCAAAAACGCAATGGCTGGAGCGCATCCTCATGGAGAAATGTAGTTGTCAGCAGGATCTGATGTAAGAACTCAATTATCTAGAAGTCTTTCTCTTTCCCACAGCTTCCTCAACAGCTCAAAGTTAAAGCGCAGCACTTCCACTGTCATAAAAGCAGGCCTGCTAGAGACCTGATCGACTGCGGCACTGACACACCACAGCAAGACAAATCAATGGAGTCAATGTTGTCAGAAGATCTTCTGTGCGTGTCAGCTCATATATGCCGCGTTTTCTCTGTTCCTCTCTCTCACATACACTCAGTGTCTCTCTCTGCATATTCCTTGCTCCGCTACAGTTTGCTGCAAGCTAATGCATACCATGAAGCAACTGCTTTAAAAAAAGTGTTGCAAGAAATCAAACAATTATTCTTAAGGCAAAACACCACAGGCAATTTTGTCATGCACTTGTCAATTTGGCAATGTTGTTTTTTTATCAGTTTTATGTAAAGAAAATATATATAAAATTACTTTTAAGTTTTTCTTTTGCTGCACTTAATGTCTTTAGATTTCAATCACAATACATCCTGTTAAAGGCATACATTTTTTCTCAAAATGTGTGTTATTCCTCTCATATTCTCGTATTGTATTGAGCCATTAATCTCCACTTGCAGCACTTACAGTTGAGGTGAGAATTATTATTCCCCCTGAATTATTAGCCCCCCTGTTTATTTTTCCCCAATTTCTGTTTAACGGAGAGAATATTTCTAAACATAATAGTTTTAATAACTCATTTCTAATAACTGATTTCTTTTATTTTTGTCATGATGACAGTAAATAATATTTTACTAGATATTTTTAAGACACTTCTATACAGCTTAAAGTGACATTTAAAGGCTTAACTAGGTTAATAAGGTTAACTAGGCAGGTTCGGGTAATTAGGCAAGTTATTGTATAATCACTGTAGACTTGTAGACTTGAAGTTTGTTCTGTAGACTATCGAAAAAATATATGTTAAAGGGGCTAATAAGTTTGACCTTAAATGGGGTTTAAAAAATGAAAAACTGCTTTTATTCTAGCTGAAATAAAACAAATAAGACTTTCTCCAGAAGAAAAAACATTATCAGACATACTGTGAAAATTTCCTTGCTCTGTTAAACATAATTTGGGAAATATTTTAAAAAGGAAAAAAAAAATCAAAGTGGGGCTAATAATTCTAACTTCAACTGTATATGCACCGTTGTCAAATATAAATGTTTTGTTCAATATTTTATTAATATCTATTCATTTTTATTTTATTTTATTAAGTTTTATTTATATCTTTATTGTGAATATGTTTTAACATAGGAATTTGTTCATACATATATTTCCTTTGTTATAAATCATGCTATCAAAAATGTGAATTATTTTTCTGTTTACACTTCCTGAAATATAAAGTGATGAAAAAATCTTCCCAAAATCATTCCTTTATTAATTTTCCTTTAGCTTAGTCTCTTTTTCAGAGGTTGCCACAGCAGAATGACTGTTGACAATCCCAGCATATGTTTTACGCAGTAGATGCCCCTCCAGCCACAACCCAGTACTAGGAAACACCCATACACACTCATTCACAAATACACTTATACTGTACACTATACAGCCAATTCAGTTTATTCAATTCACCCATACTGCATGTCTTTGGACGGTGGGGGAAACCGGAGGACTCAGAGGTAACCCAAGCGAACACGGGGAGAACATGCAAACTCCACACATCAATGCTAACTGGCCCAGCCAGGACTTGAAGCAGCGACCTTCTTGCTGTCAGGCGACAGTGCTAAACTATTGAGCCACCGTGCCACCCTTCCTAAAATAACCTCTATAAAAACGTTAACTGAAAAAAACTGAAACAAAAATGACCCCAACTTCATTTAACATGCATATTTTTGTCTTAGAAATGTATGGAAAAATGCACAAAAGCACGCACATCACTCTAAATGGGTGCTCAGCCAAACAGCAAAAGATAACAATTTATTAAACTAAAAGGCTAACACAAACACAGCATGTTGCTCTTTTTATACACTTCTGGATCACATGATCTTATACATTCTCACCACAAAAAAATAGAAATATACACATTAGGAAATAACACAACTTACATATTCACAAGGAAAATAGAAAATCAAATCATAATAATATATAACAAATAAAGAAAAACATAACAGAATATAACAAAGAAATGCAACAAAATATAGACAAAAAACCTTTCCCCACACAACTTATTAAACATTAAAGGAAAGGATGAATAGCAAACTCCTCATTTAAACCTCTTGAAAACAACGTATCTAGAGTGAAAATCCAAAAGGCTTCACATTGTAACAGCAATTTATTGTTAATGTCTTAGAAATGTATACGTATTACATTAAATAATGCCTTATTTGCACATTTAAACCATTTTATTTTAGAAAACCTGTAATACTAAAATGTGTTTTCACATCAGCTGGTGAAATACAGTGATAACTATTCATTTAATTTTTTATGGACCTGCATTGTCTTGCTTTAAGAATTAAGCCATTAGAAAATCAATGAAGAATCTCTTGCCATACAGCAGAAGATCATTAAGGAAGAACAAAGCTGATATATTCTGTAAAATAAAGAAAATCTTTAATTACCATCTGTTTGACTCAAGGGGTAGCATGGTGGTGCAGTAGTTAGCACCATCACCTCACAGCAAGAAGGTTGCCGGTTCGAGCCCCGGCTGGGTCAGTTGGCATTTCTGTGTGGAGTTTGCATGTTCTCCCCGTATTCACATGGGTTTCCTCCGGGTGCTCCGGTTTTCCCCACAAGTCCAAAGACATGCGCTATAGGTGAATTGAATAAGCTAAATTGGCCATGAGTATGTGAATGTGAGAATGTGTGGGCGTTTCCCAGTACTGGGTTGCGGCTGAAAGGGCATGCGCTGCATAAAACATATGCTGGATAAGTTGGCGATTTATTTCACTGTGGTGACCCCTGATAAATCAAGGACTAAGCCGAAGGAAAATGAATAAATAAATATAAATGAACGTTTGACTCAAACATAAGCTACACTTGATAGGAGCTCATAAGCACAGATCTACAAATGAAGATTAATACTGGGATGACAGTATTGATTTTTTAAGGGTATTGTTGTCAGTGTTGGTGGCGGTGGATCAAATATCATCTGCTGCGTCTCCCATTCAATCAAAGTGATTTTTTTTCCCGTTCGGCCAGCACATCATTGGGTCTGCTGGGAAACATGAAGGCAATGGAAGTTTCAGAGCTCACCCAATGAAACAGGGCAAAGTTGCTGATGTGGCAATGGTCAAATGCACCAGTTTGATTGCATTGGGGTCCTCTGATATTTGAAGGTAGCAACATAGTGGTTTCATAAGTCTGTGTCACATCAAGATGGGGAAACTTCCCTGTTTCTGTAAAGTTCACTTTTTTTGCCATTCAGCAGAAAATGTACAGCATGAAGAGTCATGTAGGAGGTGGTTGAAATCATTGAAATAATACAATACACAGTTTTAGCACATTATTTGCTACCACATTACTATACCTTTTACAGGAGATCCCTAAGCTACACTAGTGTACACTATTGCTTGGCACAATTGTATCCCTATTGTTTGTATTTGTGTAATTTCATTATTAATATATTTTATTATTATTATTATTATTATTATTATTATTATTATTATTATTATTATTATTATTATTATT
>CAIGQZ010001345.1:2851007-2866080 GCA_903798205.1 Danio tinwini
ACAAATGACATTAAACATCATTTTACAATGACATTTACATTCTACCTCTCCATCATTCTACATTCTACCTCACTGTTCATAGTCTATAACTTGGCATTTACCTAATAGGATGTTAAATAGTATATATACTGTAATAGCACATTTACCTTTTTAACATCAAATTATAAAATTTAAATAACCCTAAAGATGATAAGTATTTTAAAGTGTTTATGGCTATTTGCATTATTATGCTGTTATATAATCACTATATAATGGGTGGCATAAATTGATAATGATATCGCTTACCGCAACAATTTTTGTGACAATATATCGGACAACAGAGATTTCTTATTGTGACAAGTCTATTTATAATCACACTTGACAAAAACAGTCTGCTGAAACACTTTGATTGACATTCTCCCTTTGTACATGTCTTCAGAGGTGGAAAGCCCGCCCATTAGTGACAATCTCTCTCTCATTAGCATAAACAGCTCTGAGTGAGAAGCAATTGTTCGCCATTAGAATTTTCACCAACCTGAAGATAACATCAAGGACTTAAGCCTGTTTCACACCGCAAGCGTGAGCAGCGTGTTTTTTCGCTGTTAATATTAACAGATTAGAGCTTTTATATTGCACGCAGAAGCCGCACTTCAGCGTAAGGTATGAGAGTCGCTAAAGCAGAAGTGGCACGATAGTTTCGGCGCTGGGTCTATTTTTGCAGCACTGCTCATACTCAATTAAAGTGACAGTGCATTGATAATGACCAAAAACACATTGAATGACAGTAAAAAGTAACAATTTTACCCAATAAATGCATCGATGATATCCACAGATTTTTATATAGTCAATCAAATAATCTTAATTGATTAAAAACTGCAACAAATATTCATTTGGGCTCGAGCTACAAAACTAAATTTAAAACAATTTTAGAATGAGTTTTTCTTAGCAAGTTGCACACTAGTTTAATCATGTATAAATATCATTATAACTATACTGTATAAATATTATTATAACTATAGGCCTATGTGCATCCTGACAATCAAAAACAAAATGACATGATATCACAGGCGATTGTCCTCTGACCGAGTGCACCTGAAAAGCCATAAATGACACTCCTCATAGAGCTTGAGAAGCAGACAGTTCTTTAGGATTTATATAATTTGTAAAATAAAGACTTGCAGTTTAAGGAAACAGCATAGGAGGAAGTAGCAGCGGGCCTTGGTGCAGATGAAAAGTTTTTTAAAAAGTGTATTTTAGATAGATAGGTAGCTAGATAGAATAGACAGAGATAGATTAATCTGTGCAGCAGCTGCCGATAAGCTGCTTCGACTCTCCATATGCACTGCGCACACGTGCTGCTCATGCTCTGCTTGCGCTTGTGGTGTGAAACAGGTGTAAGAAGCATCATGAATGTAGAGTTTTAGAATGCACAAATGAACAGTGTTTGCCTTCTTCTAAGACACTTCTTTTGACATTTTCAGTTTTTTTCACACAGATTAGTCTAGTTTTGAATCTGCTGCTATGGTGACCCACATGAAAAGAGCACAATCTCCTTTGAATTTAAAGTGGCAGTCACCAAAACAGCACAATTTACATTAAAGCCTACAAGGGGAAGTTTCAAAGTTATAAAAAAAATATTTATGTGGTATTTTGAGCTGAAACTTCACACACAAACACTCTAGAAACACCAGAGACTTATTTGACATCTTGTAATAAAGGGGCATAGTAGGTCACCTTTAAACTAAATTGTCGCGCATTTCTTCACATACTTAGTTAAAACCTACAATTCAAATGAGTGATTAATCTAGATTAACCAGAGACCATGACTGAGATTGACACGTCCATACATGTATGCAGCAAGAGGCTTCTGATTTGTTCTCACATGGTAAATTTCCTGAAGGTGTTGGAGTTGCATGGTTAAGCTCTCTAAACTGCAGTTACACAGCGCTGCGCTACGGAGGTTGAGCACTGTAAAAAAAAAGAACCTGGATCAGCAGTGCTCCGCCTCGTACAGGACCCTGAAGGAGCGAGGAGCAGAGAGATGGAGCTGCTGAAGTAACCAAGCACTAAATTCTGCCGCTCCACTCCCCTAATGCTGCCTATCCTCTGTCTCCATCCTCCTTCACACACCAGCTGCTCTCTGCCATTCACAACACACGCACACACAATTCTGGACTCTCAATAACAGGAACTTATGTTCATAGTATCGGCGTGTGCCCATTAGAAACTCTATGAGTGTAGAAGAGAGAATTGTTTCTCTTATGTGCTCAGGGTGAAAGAATTCTTGCATACGATCTGAGTCATGTTTGGCAAATAAAGACATCAGTGTGCAAACACACACACATAAACAACTTGACATCTTATTCTCTTTTACACCTGCACAGGTGAGTTATGACAGGATTGTCTCTCTCTCTCTCTCTCTCTCTCTCTCTCTCTCTCTCTCTCTCTCTCTCTCTCTCTCTCTCTCTCTCTCTCTCTCTCTCTCTCTCTCTCTCTCTCTCCCTCGATTTAATTCAATTCCATTCAAATTGCTTTATTGGCATAACTTGTCAAGTACTGACAAAGCATAGCAATAACATAACCAATAAATAAAATCATAAAATTCATTTTCTTTTTGGCTTAGTCTCTTTATTAATCCGGGTTCGCCACAGCGGAATGAACCGCCAACTTATTCTGCACATGTTTTATGCAGCGGATGCCCTTCCAGCTATACCCAATTCACCTGTACCACATGACTGTGGACTGTGGGGTAGCACCCGGAGGAAACCCACGTGAACGCGGGGAGAACATGCAAACTCCACACAGAAACGGCAACTGAACTGATCTGTTTGACTCTGTTTCTCGCTAGTGGAGCATTCAGTTTTTCCACCTACAAAGTCCACCATGTACATAGCGAATACACCATGTCGCGACGTAACTGACTCTTAAAGGGAATGTGAGATGAGACTCTGATTGGTTCAATGCACATTATGCTCAAAACACACCCATAACTCATTAAGAGAATAAGCACAACCCTGTTAGACCATGCACCAGGGTGCAGAGTGTATTTTTCCATCCTTAAAATAGCAAAAGTGGATTCGGACACACCCTTATTGCTTTTGTGCCATGCACTTTAGACTTTGCGCCTAGGTCATTAAAAAAAGCCCTATGAGGATTAATGTTGTACAATATACAACTGTACATTCATTCATTATTTCTTTCACAGACTTACAATTTCTTTAGAAAGACATACATAGTTAAAGATATTTGATAATTTTATTTATTTTGACTCAGTGGTCTACTCAAATTACTTTTTAAATAAATGAAAAAGTATTATCGTGTTTTTATAGACACTGTCTAGTTAAACTGTGCGCAAAAATATAACAAATAATCATTGGCAAAGATAATTAAAAAAAGATAGATATGAAGTACATCGCATTACATCTGGTGGAAAAAGTACTGAAAAATCATATTCAAGTGAAAAGAATGATTAATTGCAAAAGAAAATAGAAAAATGTATAAAAATGCAAGTACCAAAAGAATCAGTTCTAAATACTACTCAAAATATTAGTAAAAAGTAGCCCTTCTTCTACCTAAAATACAGGGTAATATTGCACAATATTGCTGTATACTACCTTTTTTAAAAAGCATAACTCAGCACTGCACGTCAAAAAGGAAACCATGTTTTTTTAGGTATCCCCAGAGAGAGAAAATATGATACTATTGAGCTGAGTTGAGTTGTTATTAAAAAGTGTTGACATAAAACAGATTTGATGCTTCCCTCTAGCAAAATAAATGTAACATATTTGATATCTGTAGCAATGTTCCTCACTTCTAGTACTAGAGAGACACTTTCCAACAGAGCTTCTCATTATCTGTACAAAAATTTTCAGGTCCATTTTCAATCCAAATATCTTAATTAATTGATTCAAGCTAACAAAACTGCATCTCAAAAGGATAGTTTGTCCAAAAATGCAAATTGACTCACTATTTACTCACATGGATGTGGTTCTAAACCTTTCTGTGTTTTTTTTTCTTTCTGGTGAACCAAAAGGAAAATATTTTGAAGTAGCCACTGGCATCCATACTAGGAAGAAAGGAGGCATAAAATGATATTAATAACACTTTTGATTTGGAGATTGATAGCTGATATATTATCCAATAAATATAAATATAATGTATGTTATATTAATATTTTATATTAACTTAATATGATTTAATTGTTATGATTTAATTAATATGTATATATTTTGTATACAAAAGACAAAACATACAGTGAACAACTGATTTTACTTTAAAACCCTAACTTAAGAAATGTTTGAATTAATCTTTGAACTTAATTAATCAACTATTGTTTTCTGTTTTCAACTTTCTTTTATATATATAATAAAATTCACTGCCTGACAAGTAAAAAATACAGCTTAACAAAGCAACCAAGTCACGGAACATTAAACCAAAATGCCATAAAATAATCATTTAAAAGTAGCGGCTAGCAAGCACGTGTGGTTCAACAAGGAGATATAATACATAATTTTACATTTAATTATACACAAATTTTTTATAGGACTGATAATGATAAGATTTAAAAAAGCATTTATCAGCCGATATTGTTATGACCACTAATGTATCATCCATTATTATGTAATAAAAATGTAATATATTAAGGTTTCCAATGTTTTTCAAAATATAGATGTGTGTGTGTTCATCAGAAGATCGAATATCAAACAGAGTTACAACAAGTTTAGAGCAAAAACAACAGAATACACAAGACATGTCCCTCGATTGGTTTTGAATGGGGATAAGTGTAACGGTCAATATGGCGAATGAAGCCCCACCTACTAGTACAGGAGCCAATCATCGATCGCTATAGACTGACGATTCCCCGGGGAAGAAGCTTAGATCAGACATGTGCTTTTATGACAGTTTGGTGGTCAACAAATACACTGGAATCTTAGTGAATACTTGCTTCACAGAAATATATTAGCATAAAGCGTGAAATCTGTGCTTTTAATTCCATGTGTAAACAGCGTCTTTCAATTTTTTAAGCAACTTATACATGCCAGTGACAAAAGATTTGGCGATCATAGACTAACAAGTGTAAAGAAAGCGGCTTTATACCTTCTCTCCTTAATATCGATCATTACCTTTAAGGAAACATCCAGATCAAGAGGTCTGCATTTTTTTTCCTTTAGATTCCTCTGTGTAATAGCTTTGAGAACTGCTAATTTTATTAGCCGCAATTGGCTCACCCAGTCTGAAAATTACCCACTTGAGTTTCTCCGGACTTGGGCAGGCATTCAAACCCACAGCGGGTCAAAGTGTGTGTTTAAACTTTGTCACTCAAGCGCATCACAATCACTAATCTAATGATAAATTAATCAAGATTTTGAACTGACCGGCTATTTTAGCAGTTTTAGCACAAGACTGCTGACTCCGCTGTCCTCCGTCAGGGCCTCACAGCTGCTGCTGCTGGAGACCATACGATTGAACCTGTTCTTTTTTAGACAATTAACACGATAAATTAACTTAATGCTCACGTCAGCCTGTTTTACAGCTTCCTCGAGGCCTCATTGTCTTTTCCCTTTGACTCTTGTCAACACGCAGCCATAACCGGGAGACGTCTTGTATGTTAGTGGTTTTCCTGCCATGTGACTGCGAGAGGACAGGAGAAGGAGAGACGAAGAAATCAATAGGGTACCAAATTGGAGAAATTCTTCCCATTACTCTCCCTGTTTCCCATTCCACACAACACATCACAGATACAGCGCCCGCTCTGGTCCCGAGTCCGTTCGCATTGATATGTTGTCTCTTTTCTTGTACCCTGATTGTATTTAGGTTTTCCAGCTTTGTGTGACACAAAACATCATGATTTACTTTTATCATCGCTCTTTCTTTGGCTCCCCAACAGACATCAATTGAGTTTGAATCTGCCGTAAAGCCGCAATGATGTGGTTCAGGCTGAGGTTTATGACTTCAGCTTGTCCGCACGCTCAGTTCGGCTCCATCAGTCAGCCAGAACAATTCTGAAGCTCATCAATTTCAATATGGAAAGATCTCCAGCATAAAATTTAATACATTATGCGGCGCTCAATAGCGCAGAGGCTCCAGCTTCACATTAACATGGACCTAATGATGCCGATGCATTATTCTCAGATTTAGTGCACGCGCAGAAACTGTATGAAGGGAGGAAGCCATAGGTGATTGAACTAATGAGGTTTTTGTTGTTATTTGCCTGCTTTGTGGTGGTCAATGTTAAGGTTGGACCCAGAACAAGATTCCTAAATGCTTGAAACAGGATGCAGTGTGAAAGGTTGGATCTTGTTTGGCTTAAGATCAGTCATGAATTATTATAGGGTAAATGCAAGCTGTGGGGTGCCAAGCGTCTTGGGATAAGCTGTGCCAACAACTCAGTTAATAATGAGCTTTTTGCTGTTGAATTGCATTATGGGACCTTAATTTCAGTTACAACAACCTTTGATGTCAAAAATTTGCTTGAGCTTGAGTTGGCTTGTATTGATATTTAGCTACTTGAAACAATATACTAAATAGCATATAGAAATAAATCATACAATAATGAGAAAAACAGATCATCACCAATTTTCGGGTTAATTTTTAATAAACCCAGTTAAATATATTGTTTCAAACTACTTTTCTCAGTGCCTGTTGGTCAATTTATGTCAACATCTGCCCCTCTTTTGTGTGGTGTCCCTCAAGGATTCATTCTACGTCCAGTGCTCTTCATTGTTTATACAGATTTCAAATGAAACAAACAAGATGTGCTTTAACTGCAGACTGTCAGCTTTAATTTAAAGGTATTCACAATGGCCAAGTCAGTCACCTGACCTGAATCTGATTGAGCATGTATTTCACTTGCTGATGACAAAACTGAAAGGAAAATGCCCCAAGAACAAGCAGGAACTGAAGACAGTTGCTGTAGAGGCCTGGCAGAGCACCACCAGGAATGAAACCCAGCGTCTGGTTATGTCTGTGCATTCCAGACTTCAGGCTGTAATTGACGGCAAAGGATTTACAACTAATTATTAAAAAGTGAAAGTTTGATTTATGATTATTATTCTAATTACTTTTGGTCCCTTAACAAGTAGGAGGCACATATGAAAACTGTTGTAATTCCTACACCGTTCACCTGATTTGGATGTAAATACCCTCAAATTAAAGCTGACAATCTGCAGTTAAAGAGCCCCTATTATACATTAAAAAGGGTCATATTTCGTTTTTTTGGGTCTCCAACAACAGGCTGATATGCATGCAAGGTCAAAAAACACTTTCATGGTCTTTTAATTTGCATTTATTTTTACCTAATTATCCCAGTGACTCCCATATGAATGGTTCAGCGATTCATTTGTTCCCAAACCCCTCCTTAGCGCGAAGCTAATCTGCGCTGATTGGACCGATGACAGCCTGTTGCCATTGGTCGACAGCGTTAAGCGCAAGACAGTAAAATGCTCAGCGCGGTTTATCAAGCCCCCGGGTCACCAACATTGGTATATGATCTGATTGCAGCGGACGTCCGAAACACGCTTCAAAGTAAACTTACTAACACCACAGTAAACAGTTCTCAACAGTATTATTCAGACAACTCACCCTCGAAAGCAGTGCAGTTAAACACCAAAAACTCATTTAAATACGTAAAAAAAGCAGCACGCATTGCGTTTTCAACGTGGCATTAGACGAGATATGGGAATATAGGGTTAACCTGATAGGGCAAGCGGTTACAAGTAACAACACAATTAAATACATACTTTACAAGCTAGAGAAAACAAGGCAGCTATTTACTTACACTTATGAAATGTGTCATGGGCCAGGTCTGATTTCATTAATTATCTTTCATTTTGCAGCTTTTCACACTTCTCAGCTGTAGATAATTTCTATTTGCAACCATTGCTGTGGACCCTCTTGCGTGAAATTTTATGTTCTCAGGGCTTACCTGTACTCTGCTTTGCCCAACAATCACTATCTTTGCAGGCTCCCATATCCTTTCCAGTGCTGTGCACCAGCCCAAAGTCCAGCGTGCCTTTGTTTGACTTGTACCTAATAATTTGTCCTTATTTTGCGCGTGTTACACCAAATTATGTGACCATCCTATTCTGTGACCCTAGTAGGCTCTGTCCTCACTGTTTGGCTTGAACTCGCTCCCACAGCATACATACTCTCACATGAATGCACTGGAATGAACTGTTCAATAGAGGAAGAAACTAATCCATAAGCTGTGTACTGAAAGTTCATTGTACGCATGTAGATGCTGAAGACTCGTTATCAAGACGATTCATTTAAACCACTATGAGTTGACTCTTTTTCAGATGAATCAATAGTTTTAAAAACTGTCCACTTTCAGATTTAAACTTTAGCTGGATATTTCACTTCACTTAGAGCTGTGTTACACACTACATGGAAGGTCAATTTCAAAAACCCATAATAGGGGCTCTTTAAAGCATATCTTGGTCATTTGAATTCAAATGCACTATGTTGGTGTATAGAGCCAAAAATGTTAGAATTGTGTCAATGTCCAAATTTGTCCAATTTATGGAGTTAACTGTATGGTTCCTCTTGGTAATATTATAAGGAACTAACATCTCTGTTCATTTTAATGCAGATGAATCTCAACTGTATGTTCCTTTAAAATCTCAGAACTCTCTGCAGTCTCTAATTGGTTGTCTTGAGGATAATAAATGTTGGATGGCAAAAAAACTTCCTTCAGCTTAATAATGACAACAGGAATGTCTTATATTGGTGGCTTGGAAGGCTTACACCATATGTTAAATCTCAAGTACAAAAATCTAGAAGTTATCTTTGATTCTGAGCTTTGTCTAGAAAAACAAATCAGCTCAGTCGTTAGGAATAGTTACTATTAGTGGAGTATCATCTCCAAACTAAAATCCATACTTTTCTTTAAATATCTGGAAAAAGTTATACATTATCACATCTCG
This sequence comes from Danio tinwini, assembly GCA_903798205.1. Taxonomy (NCBI): domain Eukaryota; kingdom Metazoa; phylum Chordata; class Actinopteri; order Cypriniformes; family Danionidae; genus Danio; species Danio tinwini. The sequence continues at coordinate 2,859,911 of CAIGQZ010001345.1, forward strand.
CCTAGATCATTGTAATTCATTGTATATTGGTCTCCCTGAATCTTCATTAGTTGCAGTTGGTTCAAAATGCGGCAGCTAGACTTTTAACAGGAACCAAAAAATGCTCATAATTCACCATTTGTTCTCTCTCTATTTTTAAGTCCAGACTTTTATTCAATTGCCTTCCCATCTTGCTTTCAATCTTTATTGTGCATTGTTGTCATTCATACTGTTATTTTTATTATTACTTTTGTTGCTATTTTACTACTTTACTTAGATTGTGCGTTTTGGTTTTGTTCACCACTTTGGTCAGTGCCAAACTGAAGTTAAATGTTCTTTACTTACATACACACATACTTAAATGTCAGCATCAAAGTGTCTAATGTCAAAGTGATTCTGGTAAAAAAAAAAAAAAAACTAACATCAAAGATTGTTGTAACCAAAATCATGGTCCCATAATGCAACTTGATAATATAAAAAAAACACACATATTTTTTAAGTGTAAAAGTTCAGATTGTTCAAACCATTTATTTTGAACATGAAACTATTTTACTTGATAAACAAGCAATTTATTTTCAATGCAGCTAAATTGTTTTTAGTCAGGTTTGGCATACTAAAGCTTAAAGCTTATTCAGCTATTTAAAATCCCTTTAAAACATGTTTTTATCTAACCAAAGTAAATACTGTAATATTTTTTTCCATGACATTGAAGCATTAGCTTTCACAGTTTCTGCACACACTCAAAGTGATTTGATGCTTGTTTAACTTATTTAAAATGAGTAGAAATTACACAGTTCTTACGTTTATTGGGAGGACAACATATGTTTTTTTTAGGATCAATCCACTTTAATTTGTAAAAACAATTAGGTTAACTTAATCGATTTGTGTTGGGAAAACTAATTATGCCAGCAGAACCCAGCTTTTTTTACAGTGTATGCATTGTAAAACATGGAGGGTTCCACATAAAGTAACTCATTTAGGTTGTCCCAAAACAAATCGAATAAGTAAACTTGACAAGTGAATTGAACATAAAACATAAGTTGTCCCAAAAAAAATCTCAACAACTGTGTTGTTTAGAATCATTTGATGGCTCGTTTCCACTGAGTGGTACAGTACGGTACGGTTCGGGTCGGTACGGGTCACCTTTATCAAGCTTGCGTTTCCACTACAAAGGGTACCCTTTTGGTGGGCGTGGTGTACTACAGAGAGTTTCAGTCGACGTCATTCTCGCTCGAATAAATGTCTACAGTAAAGCAGTACAGGTCATTCACATTATATGAGAAGCTCTTCTAACAAAACAGATGCTTTAAACATATTAATACTTGTTTATAAATGTTTATTACTAACATTTCTATGAACATGATTTGATTATAACTGCAGATCAATGACAGTGTTACAGCCTACTGTAACGTCTGCAATTATATAAAATAAATAAATAAATGCAACATATATGAACACATACAGACCCTTACAGTCTCCGATATGTTAGCAATTACAGATTGTCGCAGGAGAGGGACCACACAACAAGGTTTTAAACAAAAAGTATCCCCGGAGGGTGGATTTATTAAGGATAACAGAAAGGTGTTGAATAAAGGTGCTCCGTGAGTGCAGTTTGTGTGTGTGTCTTCTCCTTTCTCCTAGCTCGTGCCTTTCTTCTAGGCGGTGGCTTTATGTGCAGTTCAGCCCTCTCTGAGAATCTGGTTCGGGAGGTTCGGTGCTTCCTGCGTGAAGTGCTCAGAGGTCTCAGGTGCTGTCTGTAAGGGAGAGAGAGAGAGAGAGAGAGACGTTAGCTGCTGCTCACGAGGGAGATCAAGCTCAAACTGAAGCCGTCTCTCCTCTCTCTTATGTGGTGGGGCTGACGAGGCGCAGGTGTCGCTGCTCTCATCCTGATTGCGCCTGCCAGCTGCCCGTGATTTGTGCCAGGACCTCGATGAATGGGATAGACCTCCGTCACACTCCCCCCCCCCAAGCGTGGTCCTGGCGGGTCCTGTAAGACATTACAGATAGATGGGGAATGAGGGGTGGGTGGGGAGTGACCCCCGACAGACCTGAATATCCGGCCCAGATCCGGGATAGGCCATCGGCGTTGGCGTTGTCGGCCCCGGCCCGATGACGGACTTCAAAGTAGAAGTCCTGGAGCGCCAGGAACCAGCGGGTCACCCGAGCGTTGGTCTCTTTGGCTCTAGACATCCATTGCAACGGGGTGTGATCCGTGAGGAGGGTGAACCGCCGGCCCAGGAGGTAGTACTTCAGCTCCAGGACTGCCCACTTGACGGCCAGGGCCTCCTTTTCGACGGCCGCGTACCGGGTCTCGGCCGGGTTCAGCTTCCTGCTGATATAGATCACAGGGTGTTCCTCACCTTCCTGAACTTGGGACAGGACGGCTCCCAACCCTGTGTCTGAAGCGTCCGTTTGTAGCAGGAAGGGGCAGCTAAAGTCGGGCGCCCGCAGTACCGGCTCCGTGGTGAGCGCCCGCTTGATGCTCCGGAACGTCCCCTCCAGCTCCGGAGTCCACTCGATCTTCTCCGGCTGCCCCTTCCTGGTAAGGTCTGTCAGGAGAGAGGCTAAGGAGGAGAAGTTGGGGATGAAACATCGATAGTACCCCGCCAACCCCAAGAAGGCTCGTACCTGGGTCTTGTTGGTCGGCCGAGGCGCGTTCTGGATGGCCTCGACCTTTTGATCCTGGGGACGGATCACGCCCCGTCCCACACGGAATCCCAGGTACTGCGCGTCTGCTTGGGCGAGGTGACATTTGCGGGGGTTGGCGGTCAGGCCGGCTCTCCGGAGCTCCGTGAGCACCCTCCGCAGACGGTCCAGATGGTCCTCCCATGCCTCCGAGTGGATTACCACGTCGTCCAGGTAGGCGGCGGCGTACGCCTGGTGGGGACGGAGCAGGATATCCATCATCCTCTGAAAGGTGGCTGGGGCCCCATGGAGGCCGAACGGAAGACGGCAGTACTGCACCTGCGGCACCTGCCAGTAGCCCTTAGTGAGGTCGAGCGTGGAGATATACCTGGCTCTTCCCAGCCGATCCAGCAGTTCATCCACTCGGGGCATGGGGTAGCCGTCAAACTCCGAAACTTCGTTGAGGCGTCGGAAGTCGTTGCAGAAGCGGAGGGTGCCGTCCGGTTTTGGGACCATCACAATGGGGCTGGACCACGGGCTCCGGGATGGCTCAATCACCCCCAACTTGAGCATGTGTTGAACCTCCTCCTCTATCGCCTGCCGACGGGCTTCCGGTACTCGGTAGGGCCGCTGCCGGACGATAACTCCGGGTTGAGTGCGGATGTGGTGTTCAACAACGTTGGTCTGCCCGGGCAGGTGGGAAAACACATCCTGGAACTGACTGACCAGGTGCTGCAGCTCCCTCTTCTGGGCAGCCGAGAGATCGCTGTTGGTATCCACGACCACCGGGGAACAGGAGGCGAGTGCGGCTAGCTGGTCTCGGGTCCCCACCCACTTCTTCAGCAGGTTAATGTGGTACAGTTGCTCGGGCTGTCTTCTTCCTGGCTGTCTCACTTTGTAGTTGACATCGCCGACTTTCTCAGTAATGGTGTATGGCCCCTGCCATTTTGCCAGGAATTTGCAGGCGGAGGTGGGGACCAGAACCATCACTCGCTCTCCCGGCTGGAACTCCCGGGGCTGGGCTGCCCGGTTGAAGTGCCGTTGTTGGGCTTGCTGCGCCTGGGCCAGATGTTCCCGGACTAACGGCATGACCCGCTCGATCTTCTGACGCATCTGGGCAACGTGTTCGACCACAGAGCGGAGCGCTACCGGCTGCTGTTCCCATGCGTCACGGGCGACATCCAAGAGCCCCCTAGGCTGACGGCCAAACAGCAGCTCAAATGGTGTGAATCCCGTGGAAGCTTGAGGCACTTCTCTGACTCTGAAGAGCACATACGGCAGCATTTGATCCCAGTCCCGTTTATCGTCAGCAGCCACTTTCTTCAACATCGCCTTGAGGGTCTGGTTAAAGCGCTCGACGAGGCCGTCAGTCTGGGGGTGATACACGGACGTACGGAGCTGCTTCACCTTGAGCAGCCGGCAGAGGTCAGCCATCAGCCGGGACATGAACGGGGTCCCCTGGTCAGTCAGGATCTGGCTGGGGATGCCCACCCGGCTAAACAGCAGGAACAGCTCGTGGGCGATGTTCTTCGCGGTGGCTTTGCGCAGGGGCACGGCTTCCGGGTACCGGGTGGCGTAGTCCACGATGACCAGGATGTGCTCATGGCCTCGGGCAGACTTCGGCAACGGCCCCACTAAGTCCATCCCAATGCGCTCGAAGGGCACCCCGATGATGGGAAGTGGAATCAGCGGACTGGGGGGAGGCGTGCGCGGCGATGTTGTTTGGCACGTGGGGCATGCACGGCAGAAAGCCTTGACCTCGCCGTCGATTCCCGGCCAGTGGAAACGGTCCCGGATCCGCTGCGCCGTGTTCGCCGCTCCTAGGTGTCCGGCCATTGGATGGGAGTGCGCGAGTTCCAGCACCGTCTCCGTCTTCGTCCGGGGGACAACGAGCAGCTCCTTTACCTCCCCCCGTCGCTCTGCGACACAGTAGAGCAGACCATCCTTAACGATGAAGTGCGGGAGAGGATGGGGCCCTGGCTGGAGTTCCTGTCCCTCAGCCACGCGCACTTGCGCCCAGCAGTTCTTCAAACGATCGTCTTCGTGCTGCTCGCGGCTGAAGGACCCCCCTCGTGTGACCTGCTGGAACACATCATAAAACAGATTAGCAGAGGGGGGGGGCGGACTCACCATCTCTCCCGCTATCCGACGTCATCAGGGCAGCCGAGGTGGATGGAGCCTTCTCCTGCGACGGGGTTGGGCGGCTCCCTCTAGGGCTGGCGGGCCGGCTGGTGGCGGCGGTGAGGAGACGGGAAAACCCGGGGAAGTTCCGGCCGAGGAGCACTGGCACCGGCAGGTTCTTGACTAAACCCACCTCGACCATCCAGGTTTCTCCTCTGGCTCGCAGCTGCACTTGGCAGGCTCTCACATCTTTTGTTTCTCCATGCACACAAGTTAGGGGTATAACCGCTTGACTTTCCGGCCGAGGTGGGAGGAGCTGGCTCCTCAGCAGGCTCACGGAACTTCCCGAGTCGAGCAGTGCAGGGTACCGGCGTCCGTTGACCTTCACCGCCACGCCCGGAGTTCCTTCGGGCAGCCGACGATGGAATCCGCATCCCGCCAGCCACTTCTTCCTGGGTGGTGATGGTGGTTTCGTGGGCATCGGTTCATCCGGAGGAGAGGGAGCCGCCGGTCTGCTCTCTGGCCGCGGGGTGCCCTCTGGCGAACGCAGGTCCTGGACCACCCTCCGGGAGTACGGCGGCGCAAGCTCTCCGGGTTCGCAGCGGTGGGCCACCTCCGCCAGCTCGATAGCCTCCACGGCCTCCCATAGTGTGGCGGGGTTGCGCATGCATACGGACTGTCGTTGCGCGCGTGGAAGAGCTCTCACCATCTTATCCAGCACCACTCTTTCGACGACCTGGCTGGCGGAGGGGCTTCCTTCCAGCAGCCACAGGCGGGCGAGACGGGCCAGGTCAGCAGCTTGCGCCCGCACCGGCCGGCGAGGGCGATACTCCCAGTTGTGGAACTGTTGTGCTGCTGAGACCGGTGATAATCCAAGACGTGCGAGAATCTCCCTTTTTAATTCACTGTAGTCATCAGACATACTGGGGTCTAAAGAAAAGAAAGCACGTTGCGCCTCGCCGGTTAATAAGGGCGCCAGCGCCCGTGCCCAGCTGTCGAGGGGCCAGCCTTCGGATGCTGCAGTGGACTCGAATAGTTGTAAGTAAGATTCGACGTCGTCATGTGGAGTCAGCTTCTGGAGAATCCGCGCAGCCTGCGCTCTCACATCGGGCGTAGGGGCATCCTGGGCGCTGGCACCCTGAATAATGCTGACCTTCCGCTCCGTCTCGGCCTGCTGCTTCGCCAGAAACTCCACTATTTGCTGCTGTCTTATGCTTACTTCTGTGAGGTGCTTGACGAGTTCCTCCATGATACCGGAGAGCGCCGCACAGCGTACACGATCCTGAGTCCGGGAAAAGAAAAACACACAAAAAAAAAAAAACCAGTGTTAGAGTGTCCGGGGTGATGAACACTTGTGTGTGATCCCCCCTTGGGTCTATACCCGCATTCTCCACCAGATGTCGCAGGAGAGGGACCACACAACAAGGTTTTAAACAAAAAGTATC
>CAIGQZ010001345.1:2866480-2877567 GCA_903798205.1 Danio tinwini
GTGATTTGTGCCAGGACCTCGATGAATGGGATAGACCTCCGTCACAAGATAAACAACACACAGCATACATTAAGTCCTTATTTGAGTTTAAAATCAACACGCAACATATACAGTAGCCCACAGTCAGAGCTAACCTCTCATCTGTGTCTGTAATCTTCAGCAGCACATGTAGCCTCTGTTAGAGAGTAATTCCATCATTCCGAGTTCATAATGGTCCAAAAGGTGATGATAAACATGGCAGATTGTTCAGGTTGCTGAAACTATTTGCTCCTGTTGGGAATCCTTGTAATCCTGTCGGGCTTCTCCTTTTTTCCGCGCTTCCCTCTCGCGTTTGTCCTTTTCTTTCTGAATGGATCAGATGTCGAAGATGCTCTATTAATCACACACACACACATTATTATTATCAGCTCAAGAAGTTCGTTATATCAAATCTAGATGCGATCGCGGGCTCCCTGGAGAAAGCGAAAACCCGCTCGCACTTTTAGACGGCCTCATAAAACAACAACAGGACACGGCAGATTCTTGGCTTTGTGGTTGTTCATCAAGACAACGACAAGGTTTGTTTTGAGCCCGGGTCATCCATGTATCGTTATTATATGCATATAGTTGTCTCGGCTGTGCATTTAAAAAGATGGCGGCTACATTGTTTTGATTCTGGCTAGCTCCACGAGATTGTGACGTATCTCTGTAAACCAATCAGCGTTCAGCTGCGCGTGTAGCTCCACCTTTTAGTACCCTTTCTCGTCTTTGGTACCCTTTCGAAAGGGTGCCGAAAAAGTGGTACGGTACGGATCGGTTTGGTACGCTTTTGACAGTGGAAACGGCCATAAAAGCGTACCGAACCGATCCGTACTGTACCGTACCACTCAGTGGAAACGGGCCATTACAATAGTACCTTGAACAAGCAGCAAAATTATTTTTTGAGAGTGGTTATATTACCGCAAAATTATCAGAACAACATTGCCAGTAAAATGTGAGAGTTTGATACAAACCTACGTAGATTTGGGCATGATATCAATTACATCAATTACTGACAACACATTTGAGGCAGTCCAGAATCAGTTAGAGTACAGTTTAGTTACAGTTTAAGTGGCACATTTTACCTCATGCTCCCCAATTTCATTCAAGAGCAGCCACTTCCACTCATCCATCCAGAGGACTGACTCTGAAGAGACGATGGCCAGCTGTCTATCAGTTCAATCCGGGGACAAGATAGAAAAGAGAGGGAGATAGCAATATACAGTTAAAATATGTAAATATATTCATGTTTATGTAATAAATTATGACTTGAATGTCAAACAACAAATGACACATTTTTCTTTATTTGTGTTTCTTTATAATGTGTCTCATAAACAGGATCAACTTGATTACAATGAAGCTTTCTATCGGTGTTTGTTACATCAATTGTGCCATTTCGAGTGAAGTGCTCTATTGAGGTATTACTGAAACTGTCTACTTTAACAAAGTGAGAAAGGTTTTCTAAATCAGTCTCTATGGGAGCTACAGTAAACACCCAAGGTTGTGGACTCATTCCACATGACATGACTTGGAAATTTCATAACCTGAGACATAAAATTTATAAAGACTTGCAACTTGCATGTGTACTAGGTGTTTTAAATGCAAAGTGTGGTCATATCAAATGTTGATTTTGTTTATACTCTCACCGGCCACTTTATTAGGTACAACAGCTTGTTCAACTGCTTGTTAGCGCAAATTTCTAATCAGCCAATCACATGGCAGCAACACAATGCATTTAGGCATGTAGACATGACCAAGATGATCTGCTGCAGTTCAAACTGAGCACCAGAATGAGGAAAAAAAGGTGATTTAAGTAACTTTGAACAGGCATGGTTGTTGGTGCCAGATGGGCTGGTCTGAGTATTTCAGAAACTGCTGATCTTCTGGGATTATCATACACTACCATCTCTAGGGTTTACAGAGAATGGTCTAAAAAAAATAAAATAAATAAATAAATCCAGTGAGCGGCAGTTTTGTGGGCGCATATGTCTTGTTGATGCCAGAGGTCAGAGAAGAATGGACAGACTGGTTCAAAATGGCTTTTAAAATTTGCATTTTTCTTAGGCTCCATGTAAGTAATTTAATTTATATGGCAAAGAATAGATTATTTTTCATGATTTTAACATGAAATAACTGAGCATAAACATAAGAGGTAGAAAAAATGCTCATTGTAAAAGAAATTCTAGATGGCACTTAGAGGTTTATGCATCTGAACTCTTCAAATATTTTATTTTGATTATGAAAAGACAATTTTTTTATGTTTTATGTTTCAAATATGAAATAAGTTATGGAAAAACGAAATACTTGTCATATTTCAGCTCACAAACATAGACAGAGGAAAAACCTACTATTAAATCTGTAATAAAATAATTTAGTTGTTTTATTTGTTATTATTCAACTTATACACCTGAATACTGTTAGTAGAGAGAATTAAAACAAAGCACTGATTATTTAATATATATATATATAGTTTAGAGTTTAGACGAAAAAAAATGCTCAATGTAGAAGAAAATTCTTGATGGGACTTACACTCACCGGCCACTTTATTAGGTACAGCTGCAATGCAACTGCTCGTTAATGCTATATTTTAATCAGCCAATCACATGGCAGCAACATAATGCTTTTAAGGATTGTAGACATGGTCAAGAATATCTGCTGCAGTTCAAACTGAACATAAGAATAAGGAAGAAAGGTGACTTAAGTGACTGTGAACAGGCATGGTTGTTGGTGCCAGACAGGCTGGTCTGAGTATTTCAGAAACTGCTGATCTACTGGGATTTTCATGCACATTTTATCTAGGGTTTACAGAGAATCGTCCGAAAAAAAGAAAATATCCAGTGAGTGGCAGTTCTGTGGGCGCAAATGTCTTGTTGATGCCAGAGGTCAGAGAAGAATGGACAGACTGGTTCTAGCTGATAGAAAGACAACAGTAACTCAAATAACCATTTGTTACAACGAAGGTATGCAGAAGAGCATCTCTGAACATACAAAACATCAAACTTTGAGCCGGATGAGCTACAGCAGCAGAAGAGCGCACCAGGTGCCACTCCTGTCAGCTTAGAACAGGAAATCGAGACTTGCACAGGCTCACTAAAATTTGACAATAGACGATTGGTAAAACGTTGTCAGATCTGATGAGTCTCGATTTCTGCTGCAACATTCCGATGGTAGGGTCAGAATTTGGCATCAACAACATGAAAGCATGGATCCATCCTGCCTTGTATTAACAGTTTAGGCTGGTGGTGGTGGTGTAATGGTGTGGGGGATATTTTCTTGGCACACTTTGTGCCCATTAATACCAATTGAGCATCGTGTCAATGCCACAGCCTCCCTGAGTATTGTTGCTGACTATGTCTATCCCTTTATGACCACAGTGTACCCATTTTCTGATGGCTACTTCCAGCAGGATAACGCACCATGTCATAAAGCGCAAATCATCTCAGACTGGTTTCTTGAAAAGTTCACTGTACTCAAATGACCTCCACAGTCACCAGATCTCAATCCAATAGAGCACCTTTGAGATGAGGTGGAACGGGAGATTCACATTATGGATGTGCTGCCGACAAATCTGCAGAAACTGCCTGATGCTATTATGTCAATATGGACCAAAATCGGAATATTTACAGTACCTTGTTATATCTATGCCATGAAGGATTAAGGCAGTTCTGAAGGCAAAAAGGGGTCCAACCCAGTACTAGTAAGGTGTACCTAATAAAGTGGCCGGTGAGTGTATATTATTTTGATTATCAAAATTTTATTTAATTTTTTCATGTATTATGTTTTAAGTCTTTAAGTTACGAAAAAAAACTAAATATTTGTCATTTTTGGCTCACACACACAGAGACAAAAGTACTCTAAAATCTGTAGTAAAATCATTTAGTAATAATTGTTTCATTTGTGTTATCGATGGGGGCATAAATATATGAGAACAGACCAGAATTAGCACAGGATCAATGAGCCAGGACACTGAATTAATTAAACCCGCTCAGCCAACATTCCCATAAACATGCACACGCACACGCACACACACACACACACACACACACACACACACACACACACACACACACACACACACACACACACACACACATCTGATTTAGACATAAATACATGGACAGATACAGAATTACAAGACAAACACACACGTGCTACACAGCGTCCTTCAAATCGCTCTCAGAGTGTAACACATTCGTTTTAGGAAATGACAGGAGCAATAATCAGACAGGTGGATGTTTCTGCTGATGGTGCAGTCTTAAAGGTCATGGTGCCCTTACACACACACACTCACACTGAGCAACATGTGCTGTTAGAGCTACAAAACAGCTCCACGCTAATGTCTCTACTAATGTTACCAATCTGTATTTAAGTATCTAAACATTAGTCAAATACCCGGAGGTTATTTTACCCCGTTGGGTTATTAATACCTTTAGTGTTATTGTTTTAGTATAATCGAGATACAGTGGAGCTATTCAATGCCAGATCAACCAAATTTCAGAAATGCATCCTATATTTCTCAAACCCGAAAATCTGTCTCCAAATCTCAGGGGAAAATTGTCATTTTACAACTCAACAAACTAGCTAATTTAATTCATCAATGACATTTTAAATAAATGTTATTAAAATAAAGTTTTTAGATGTTAATATCAGTATCATGTTAGTTTTAAGAATATCTATAGGCTAGTGTGCTCCAAAACTGTGACAAAATTTGCAATATAAACATTCAAAGCTTGCAGTTTGTCACTTCTGCCTAAATGCATTTTTACTCAATAAATCATAATGCTCATCAAATGATCTCTAGTAACTGACATGTCCCGCCTCCTTCAAGATGCTTCTTATTTACTTCTCACTTGATGCATTTTAGCTGAAGCACTCACACTGGCAGAGCTGTGATAAAACAAAACACTTCTCTTATGTTGTTACAAAACTCTACTTCATGGTTCAGTTGAGATTACGTCAAATATCGAATTAAAATGCACATTTCAAAGTTCTTCATGAGACCTTTTATATTTTGACTTTTTTCAGAAGAAAATGTGAATAAAATCCAAACTTTTTGTCATTACTGAATGAGTACAAGTTTGCATTAATAGTTTGAATTATTTTTTTTTATATATATATAGTTTGTTTAATTTTAAATTGAAAACATTTACAGTAGTAAACTTCACAAATGGAATCTTAAGCTTACTTAAAAAGACATGCGAGCGACTACCGACTACTAGTTTAAGTTTAAAAGGATTTATTTTATTTCAGGCAACGATAATAAATTAGTTTATTAAGATTAGTTTTATTTAATGTAACACAAATAAATTTTGTTTTACAGCTTAAACTGAATAAATGGTTAATAAATAAACTGAATGGTTTATCGTTTAATATAACCATTTTTTTATTATTTATAAAACAAATACCTTAAAAAACCTGGATTGACTTGTGTCCAGAGCCAGCCTGATCTCACGAGGAAATGTAACTATGTTACGTTTTGTCAGTTTAGCGGCTAACTTGTACAAATTTGTAAGAGTTCAATTGTATAAAAATGTACGATTTTAAAAAGGAGGTGTGGCATTCCACCCCTAAACTCAACCGTCATTACAGTATTTAGATTAGATTAGATTAGATTCAACTTTATTGTCATCACACATGTACAAGTACAAGGAAACAAAATGCAGTTTAGGTCTAACCAGGAGTGCAATAGCAGCAAGTGCAGGATACAGGTATAAAATATAAAGTGCAGTTATAGAAAAACTATGGTGATATTTACAAATGGATGTACTATGAACATTATATACAGGTTGTAACCAACTGACCCAGTATAAGCTAATCGTACTAAATTGTACAAATGAGATTGTACAAATTCATATGAATTAGCCACTAAATCAAAAAGTTACGAACTGCCGTGAGATTTTGTTGCTTTTGTTGCAAGAGCTGCTAAAACAGAAGCACGCACAGACACACAAACAAATGCAGTTTGGACTGTGCGGGAAACCGGAGCACCCGGAGGAAACCCACGCGAACGCAGGGAGAACATGCAAACTCCACACAGAAACACCAACTGACCCACTAGAGGCTCAAACCAGCGACCTTCTTGCTGTAAGGCGACAGCACTACCTAATGCGCCACTGCATCGCCCCTATGTTCTTTATGTGTTCTTAAAATGTGATTGCCAGGGTTTCTGGACAAGATTAGGTCAAGTAATTTGTGAAGATCATTCAAAACACAAAATTTAAAGCTATTGTCTGATTTCTTTATTATTTCAATTTTTGAATAGGAATAGAATTGGTCACTCACAATATCTGTAAATTATCCTTTGCCTGGATGTCTTCATTAAGTTTTCAATTATTGAACTTCATTACAGAACCTTGACCTATGCCCATACTGCTTTTTGTGTTGAAAATTTAAGTGAAGTTTACGTATACAAACTAATTTCAAAAGGAGCACGTGTTATGATTGATCGCGGCTGGTCTCTTACTATCTGTAATCATTAGTAAGTCAATCGGATTATTCCAAATTCACTGACTACGTTTACATGGACATCAGTAATCTAATTATTTGCTTTAATCTAATTATGAAAATAATAAGACTAAGGTGTTTACATGAGTTGCTTTTTGAGTGTTACTTTCATGATCGCGTTTTACATGTTGTAGCACATAATTCAATTACGTCATTGCGTCACTGCGCTATCCGCATTTCCTCCGGAGTTTCATGTAATTTTGAGTGTTTCATTTTTAATTTGTCGACTTTAACTACAGTTTGGCACTTTCACTTTCATTCACGAACATTTCATGCAAGCCCACCGTATCAAACGAGATATTAGATGCAACTATGAACTGCTGGAAGAGTTGTTTTAATGGAAGTTCATACCGCATGCTGAATGGAAGAAAAAAAAACTCTGCATTTCACAATGCAGGTGTCTGTGGTCTGCACTGGCATCTGACTCGGTATGTGCAGAGTGTCAAACAGCCGTGCGTGCGTGCGCGTGGGTGTGTGTGTGTGTGGACTTTAAGCGCGCAAAAATCGGCCTACATGACGATAATAGTTCAATTAAGATGTTTACATGTATGTAGTAATGCACTTCAGTAATGCAACTGTAATCGTATACTCCACATGTCTTAATTCGATTTCTCTTTAGTTCAATTATGACCTTAATATGATTAAATTAATCAAAAATCGCTGTTTGCATAGTAGAATCTTAATCAGAGTATTGTCTTAATCGCATTAAAATCTAATTATTGGTGTCCTACTACCTGATACCGTACCCCCTTACATGCTCAATGACCAGGTGGGAGCTCTGGGCTCAATCATCTCCAAGCTCAGGGTTTTCTCCCGGGACAGCATGCCAAACCCTGCTAATATTATCAAGCAATGTCTAAGTGTGAACTCTTGAAATCTACATTTCAACAAAGTGACTTTTAACCACAGTATGAATACACAGAAAAAAATGGCAGCTTGGTACCAGTTTTTGGTATCAGTAGCTTTGTTTCCATCCACCTATTTTTATGCGCATTAAAAAGGTTGATGAAAACAGCAAGACACACATCAATTTTGAAAATGCACATTAAAAAACGTATGCGCATAACTAGTAGGATAAACGTTTTATTTGATAAGAAAAGATGCGGATAAACTATGACGGAAACACTTCTACCAAACAAATTCCAGTATGCCAATAAAAAAAAGTCATGTGATTTTGTTATGTGATGATAAAATGTGTGTGAATGGACAAACCAGCAGTGTGAGCACATTGCAAAGCATCTGAAATGTTGTTTTAGTCATTCTAAAACACCTAACCATCTCAGTATTGGTATTATTTTGACGATTTTGTTCACATTGATTCATTGGTTGGAAACAATGCTTTTATTCGCACGTCTTTCATGTGACACTCCAGTTTTGCGCATAAATTTAATTCACATCTTTGGATGGAAATCATTAGCTAATGATTTACATGACCAAGCCAGACTGTTTTAAACTACTAAAAATGTCAGTAAAAATCCCTTGGTTAAACGTATCAGCATCTAAAACCTTATAGTCAGAGATCAAGATCATATAATGCATTCCCAAATCATAAATTGTCAGAATAGACCCATGAGTTACAAAGAGGATTTTTTTTTCAGTGTTACACCCACTAGGCAAGACTCATTTTTTCAATGTATTTTAGCGTTTTGTGTTAGCATATGTGAGCATGTTTGTGTCATCCGCTCTTTTTCTGAGCCTGGTGTAATCTTTTGATTTGCTGGATTGACCCCACTTAATTCAATGGAACAGAATTGCTGTGACAGCAGCACTGAATGGATTTTCAATGCACTGCACCTGCACTAATACGTTTAAGGATAACCTCCTTCCTTCAGCACAGAGAGAGAGAAAGTAAGAAAGAAAGAAAGTGAAGGGGGGACAAGACAAATTAGCTCACAAGTCACTAACACACTAAACATACATAAACAAGGGTAACACATGCTTCAAAGGGAAACAATCATATTCAACCATGCAAAAATCTTAGGTCTCTTTCTCTCTCACACACACACTATCCAATGTACTCTTGCAAGTCAAGGTCATAAATCCAGATGTAAAGGCACGGTTTCCTCAATCTGAATATATTGAGGGTCTATCAGTTTAAAAGACTGCAGCAGAGCTCTGGATCAATGACTGCCTTTAACAGCCTGTCTGAATACTGTCTGGCCTGAGAGAGGACAATGTACTGTACACTTAGCAAAACACCCAGTCTGTAAACGAGAGAGAGAGAGACAGAAATAGGCAAAACAACAGGCGAGTTGAGAACAAACAGGGTATACTACACTCACACAGGGCATACTACACACTCTCACACAACAAAAACAGATATGTGTCACACACACTCACAGTATAAGATTTTTTACCCCTGTCACAAACCTTATTGGGACCTAATTAGGCATGGGCCGATATAAGATTCTGACGGTATGATAACCTTGGATAAAAATATCACGGTTTCACAGTATTGCGATTACTGCTCCATAACATCTTCTTTTTAAATGTCTGGGTAAAATAAAATCAACTTTTTTTCCCCTTTGAACACAAAATATTTTATTTTGAGAAATATTTCTAATATTTTGGAACAGTTAACATGTCAGGCTAAATAATTCAAATGAATTATAGACTTATTCCGTCTTTATTTGTTTCAAAAACACAGATTTCTTTTCAATTTAAAACGATATCTTTGGATATCTCTTTTGCTGGAGATACTGTTGTCCTAAAAAAGTGAATTAAAAATCTTACACATACGTTAGGAACGGTATAACAGAAAATTTTGGTGGTTTTAAAACCTTGACTTTTCCAAACCGCGGTTTACCTTAAAAAGAGTTATCTTCCCATGCCTTAAAGACATACCTTTACCTCAAAGACATGTTTGTGTAATATGTTTGAAGTTGTAATTATTAGCCCTCCTATGAAATTCAATCATTTTTAAAAATCCCTATTATTTAACCTTTTTCAACACATTTTAAAGGGCACCTATTTTAACCCTTTTTAAGAGGTAATATTAATATTATGGGTCTTCTGAGTGTGCCAGTTTGCTGTTTTAGGGGTGTGTTGCTTCACATGAAAACTAGTTTCGACTTCCCACCCAACTTAACAAGGGGGCGGAGCCAAGAGCTCCCCCGCTGTGTGTATTGCAATAGACAGGCAGACAGAGAGAAGCAACATGAGTACCAGCATTCAGACGTACATGTAGGACTCAGACACAGACCAAGCAGAGAGTACAGAATCATGTGTCTTTGTATAGTTTTACAGCCAGCTGTGTGCTAGTTTAAAGCTCTGAACTTGTAGCCTACACCGAGACTAATAAAGCACACTGAATTAACTGTGACTGAAGGGCATCACACACCGGATGCACCGCGACACGGCGCGCACATGACAGTTGAAAGTATCGCACACTTGCAGCGTCGGTGTGTCACCCGATAGAAACTTATGTTTAGAATTCAGAAATGCATGCCGCTGCGTGGCGCGACGCTGAGTGTCGCCGAGCGGCGCTTCTGGTGTAGGACCTGCTTGAGGCTATAACTAAAGGGCGTCATACACCGAATGCGTCGCTCAGAGCCACGACGCGGCACACCAGACGTGCACATTCGCATGTTATTTAAAATTAAACTATATAGATTACGCTCTGTGGCACGGCAGAAATATGAACAGTGTCCTGAGCAGGGCCAGCGCGTCTATAGAGGCGACCTAGGCGGCAGAATAGTGAGTTAACCCCACGGTCGTCACTTTCACCTGCGACAACGCGAAATGCATGGCGCTGCGTGTCGTTAGTTCGTTATTTCCAATGGAGGGACGCGCACGTGAGGCAACGCGCTCGCACCTTCCAGCTGCACCTAGTTAAGATGACAGGGAGCTTCTGTGACCGCGGGAAATGCAAACGGCTGAAGTTTAAGGAAGACACAATGAAAAGTACACATGTATGCAAACCCACCAAAACTCACAAACACTGGCGTGGAGGAGAGCGCTAACGTGGTGAATGTTGAGCCCAATGAGCCTTCCATCTAAAAATAGAGCAGAGTGTTTCTTTGGTGACGTCGCTTTGACTCACACGCTGAAAATGGCGGACGTGAAACAACATACTGAGGAGATGGTAATGTGCACCTGTCAATCAATATTGGTGGGCGGGGGGACCGCACTCCTACGTCAAGTTGCGGTCGATCTCAAAACCGCTCCAATTGGTCCACCGTTTTTATGTTGTTAAATTGAAAAAAAAAGACTGAGTGTGTTTATATCAGCCCAATATGATGGTCTATACACTATACCTACACATATGTCTGTCCAAACAGCTTGAAAAGTAGATTTTTCACCATAGGTGCCCTTTAAAAGATAATAGTTTAATAACTAATTGATAACAACTAATTATTATATTGGAATTATAATACCTAATTTGATTATAATTAGTTATTATAATCTGATACCTAATAGTAATTTTGTAAGATATAATATTAACTTTAATGTGCAATTTAAAGAGTTAACTAGGTTAATAAGGTTAAATTAGGCAACTTAGGTTATTTGGCATGCATGTATTATTATTATTATTATTATTATTATTATTATTATTATTATTATTA
>CAIGQZ010001345.1:2886097-2918130 GCA_903798205.1 Danio tinwini
TATTTATTTATTTATTTATTTATTTATTTATTTATTTATTTATTTATGTATTTATGTATTTATTTATTTATAATTTTATTGTTAATTTGTTAATGTTATTATGTTTCAACACTTATTCACACATACTGCAGCATTAGATGGAATACATAAGTGGACAATACAAACCTTTTGGCAATATGTGTCTCAATCTATATAAAGGATATCATTTTGAAGTTCATATAATGGAGCTCATTGCGGCTATATGAAATAAAATACAGCCCTAAGTATTTGTACAAAAAATCGATTTATTTACCTTATTCTGAAAAAGAATAAGGTAAAGTATTATTAAGTTGTTTAACTTGAGTTGCTTTAAAAAAAATAGTTCATGTTCCTGATTTACATGCTATTATATGCATCTGAAAAGAAAATAAATAAATAACAGAAGAGGCAGCATGGTGATTCAGTAGTTTGGAGTAGTTAGTGAAAACAGGAGTTGAATTCTTGAAAACTTTTATAATCCTTTTATATTACTCCAGTTTTTATATGTACCAGTGGTTTTTCAAATTCATTCATTCATTTTCTTTTCGGCTTAGTCCCTATTAATCTGTGGTCACCACAGCGGAATGAACCGGCAACTTATCCAGCATTTTTTTTATGCAGCGGATGCCCTTCCAGCTGCAACCCATCTCTGGGAAACATCCATGCACTCACATTTACACTCATACACTATGAACAATTTACCCTACCCAATTTACTTGTACAGCATGTCTTTGGACTGTGGGGGAAACCGGAGCACCAGAGGAAACCCACGAGAACATGCAAACTCCACACAGAAACACCAACTGACCCAGCCGAGGCTCGAACCAACAACCTTCTTGCTGTGAGGCAACAGCACTACCTACTGCGCCACTTGGTCGCCCTGTTTTTCAAATGTTTCTCCATATTTAGTTCAATGTCCACTGTAGGGATAATTTACAGTTTTAACCTAAAGAATGACCAGTCTGTCAGATGAAGTAGAGCAGGAGTCAGAGATTTAAATAAGTAACGTTTCCTGAAGATATTTTGCAGTTTCATCAGCAGCAGCCAGCTTCAACACTTGCAATGAGTTCCTAGGCTGCTCTGCTTACAATCATAAATCAACATCAATTATACTCTCACATAACGTCATTGACTGCATCATACAGGTGTTTTATCCTGATTGGTTAAAAACACAGATAGACTAGGAAAATTTCCACGTGGGTGCGTTCGTACAATTCTGAATAATATCTTAATATCTCAAGCATACAAACGTCAGACATCCACTACTGTTTAGAGCTGACCCCAGACCTGTGAAAAGGATCCATAACTGAATAGAACAAACGCACACACACAAAGTACAATTTGTTTCTTACCCAAGGCTGAATGTACTCTCAGCCGTCTTTATCAAAACTGGGTAAAAAAAATCCCAGTATAATCTACATTCGGGCAGTTGTATTCTCACTACACAAACTCTATCTTGAATAAAAAGGACAATTACTTTAAACAGAATTAACACATAATAATTATAATATCAAAATCACTTTAGACATTATCAACACATAGCAATACAAATAGGAAAACAGTGTTTTTTAATCATCAAGCCCTTCAGTTCTACTCGAGGTCACCATGACCTCTGACCTGGTTTGATTACAAAGAGACAGGCAAATGCACTTAACATTCTTATATTACATTAAACAATGTGTTAACGTCATTCATTAGTCAAAATCATTTCAAGATTAAATACTGATTCAAATAATCATATTAATAAAATAATGGGAAATAGGATAATGAGAAAAGGATAACGTTGATTCTGGGACAGATTAGAAGGCAAAAATCAGAATCCATCAAAACCCTTCCTCTTGTTTTCCACCGTCATGTTCAACTTTTATGAAAATAAACAAACTATTTAAAACCTCAGCAAAACATCTTGTGTGATTTCTTAATTAACCAATAAGAGCCCGTTAATATTGTTTGAAAGTTTGACAAAATATTTTAGATGTTGGATTTTATTTTGAAAAGAATGTGCATTGATTGCATATTTCATTGGGAAACAAACGTTTTGTCCATTATTTTATTATTATAAATAGACTTTTTCCATAATCTAAAAAGTTGGGTTGATAAAGGGACACATTAACTTTCTGAAAATATACATTTAAAATCACATTGCAAAGAAAATTTTCTTATACTACTTTGAATTTGTCCATGACAGGGTTGACACAATTTGAGGTTTGTTTACTGTTTGTCTGCTTGCAGTTTATTTATAAGAAGTGCTTAACTTAACCAGCATTAATTTCTTACAGCTTAAGGTATAAATAAAAAAATCTCAAACTTTTTTTTTTATTCTGGCGTAGGCACTTTATAGTGATAATGACCTTTGATGTTGATTAAAATGCTAAAATTTTTGCATACTAATTGACGTCATAGTTTCTCTATTCTTCCATGCTACTCCAACTGTTAGTCTGCTGCAAGTAAAAGATTAGAGGAGATGCACAAAGAAAAAAAAATAATAATAATTCACACCCTCAATATTTCATTTCAGGTGGAAATAAGGCATACTATAATTAACATCTGCAATAACTTCTAGTTCAAGCAGACTTTAAATCCCCTTTCTCCCCATTCTGGTGCTCAACTCGAACTTCAATCTTGACCATGTCTTCATGCTTAAATGTAGCTGCTGTCATCTGATTGGCTGATCAGACTGTTGCAATAAAAGCAATTTATTACGTGTGCCTAATAAGTGGCCGGTATATGCTTTGAGTATAGGGAGTATACACTCACCGGCCCCTTTATTAGGTACACCTTACTAGTACCGGGTTGGACCCCATTTTGCCTTCAGAATTGTAATACTAGAAATATTCCTCAGAGATTTTGGTCCATATTGACATAACATCACGCAGTTGCTGCAGATTTGTCAGCTGCACATCCATGATGCGAATCTCCCGTTCCACCACATCCCAAAGGTGCTATATTGGATTGAGTACTGGTGACTGTGGAGGCCATTTGAGTACAGTGAACTCATTGTCATGTTCAAAAAAACCAGTCTGAGATGATTTGCGCTTTATGACATGGCGTGTTATCCTGTTGGAAGTAACCATTAGAAGATGAGTACACTGTGGTCATAAAGGGATGCACATGGTCAGCAACAATACTCAGGTAGGCTGTGGCATTGACACAATGCTCAATTGGTAATGGCCCCAAAGTGTGCCAAGAAAATATCCCCCACACTATTACACCACCACCACCAGCCTGAACCATTGATACAAGGCAGGATGGATCCATGTTTTCATGTTGTTGATGCAGACCAGGCAACGTTTTTCCAATCTTCTATTGTCTGATTTTGGCAAGCCTTTGACTGAATTGTAGACTCAGTTTCCAATGCATTTGCACCCAGAGAACTGCTAGTCACTGGATATTTTCTCTTTTTCAGACCATTCTCTGTAAACCCTAGAGATGGTTGTGAATCCTAGTAGATCAGCAGTTTCTAAAATACTCAGACCAGCCCGTCTGGCACCAACAACCATGCCACATTCAAAGTCATTTAAATCACCTTTCTTCCCCATTCTGATGCTCAGTTTGAACTGCAGCAGATCGTCTTGACCATGTCTACATGCCTAAATGCATTAAGTTGCTGCCATATGACTGGCTGATTAAAAATGTGCGTTAACGAGCAGTTGGACAGGTGTACCTAATAAAATGGCCAGTGAGTGTAGTCTGCATGATTTGCATTTTGCACCCCTGCTTGTCAGTTAACGTACAAGGCTGATATTGATATATTTGCAATGCAACCTAACGTTGACTCTAAAACTCACATGTCATTCATCCAACCAACAACAGCATGCAATAAAGTTACAACAACAACAAGCACAGAGAACAGCTTACTTCAAGAAAAAAGGCAATGTCTCGCACCTAGAGATGGAGATAGAAGAACAGGAAACCACTGAAGAGTGCAAATGTTTTTCTTAGACCACAGAAATAGGTCATGAACTTCTGCAGAGAAACAGGATTTTAAGTTACAACATTGTTTTGTGTACTGTCATTAAACCGGCTTCAGATTAGCAGGACACAGAGGCCACTAATGTGAAATATAATAATACCCTTGCCTTGTGTCAACAGGGCATAGTATTAAAACAATAAAACTGATAAAAGCTGATGTAGAATAGTAAATTAAAGTGATATCTTTGTGTAAATTCATATTCAGTAGTTTTGGCTAATAAATATTTAGATAAGATTTAAAATTAACATTTAAAGGGCACCTATGGTGAAAAATCTACTTTTCAAGCTGTTTGGACAGACATATGTGTAGGTATAGTGTATAGAGCTTCATATTGGGGTGATATAAACACACTCAGTCCTTTTTTTGCAATTTAACAACATTAAAACGGTGGACCAATTGGAGCGGTTTTGAGATCGACCGCAACTTGACGTAGGAGTGCGGTCCCCCCGCCCACCAATATTGATTGACAGGTGGCCATTACCATCTCCTCAGTATGTTGTTTCACGTCCGCCATTTTCAGCGTGTAAGTCAAATCGACGTCACCAAAGAAAGACCCTTGCTCTATTTTTAGATGGAAGACTCATTGGGCTCAACATTCACCACGTTAGCGCTCTCCTCGCCGCCAGTGTTTGTACGTTTTGGTGTGTTTGCATACATGTGTACTTTTCATTGTGTCTTCCTTAAACTTCAGCCGTTTGCATTTCCCGCGGTCACAGAAGCTCCCTGTCATCTTAACTAGGTGCTGCTGGAAAGTGCGAGCGTGCTGCCTCACGTGCTCGTCCCTCCATTGGAAATAACGAACTAACGACGCGCAACGCCATGCATTTCGCGTTGTCGCGGATGAAAGTGAGGACTGGGGGGTTCGCTCACTATTCTGCCGCCTAGGTCGCCTCTATGGATGCGCTGGCCCTGCTCAGGACACTGTTCATATTTCTGCCGCGCCGCAGAGCGTTATCTGAATAGTTTTTATTTTAAATAACATGCAAATATGCGCCGCGTCATGGCTCTGAGCGGCGCGTCCGGTGTATGACGCCCTTTAGTTAAAGCCTCAAGCAGGTCGTACACCAGAAGCGCCGCTCCGCGACACGCAGCGTCGCGCCACGCAGCGGCATGCTTTTTTGAATTCTAAACATAAGTTTCTAACAGGTGACACACCGACGCTGCAAGTGTGCGATACTTTCAACTGTCATGTGCGCGCGTGTGATGCTCTTCAGTCAAAGTTAATTCAGTGTGCTTTATTAGTCTCGGTGTAGGCTACAAGCTCGGAGCTTTAAACTAGCACACAGCTGGCTGTAAAACTCTACAAATACACAAATGATTTTGTACTCTCTGCTTGGTCTGTGTCTGAGTCCTACATGTACGTCTGAATGCTGGTACTCATGTTGCTTCTCTCTGTCTGCCTGTCTATTGCAATACACACAGCGGGGGAGCTCTTGGCTCCACCCCCATGTTAAATTGGGCGGGAAGTCGAAACTAATTTTCATGTGAAGCAACACGCCCCTAAAACAGCAAACTGTGTACACGCCCCCAAAATGGCACTTTTTAACACATCATAATAAAAAAATCTGAATTGTGTTTTGAACTGAACCTAAACTGGCACGCTCAGAAGAACCATAATATTATTATTACATCTTAAAAAGGGGGTAAAATAGGTGCCCTTTAAATATGATTTATTTGTAAGAAATTTTGATGTATTAACAAACAGTGGAGGTATATATATATTTAATTTTTCAGTAAATGTCACTAAATATCAAACGTAAGTATAATATAATAAACAACATATAATAAAACATTTAGCCCTATAAATAATTCTTAAATTCCATTCATATGTCTCTCCTCATAAAATCTTCTTAGCATTTTCACTCATATTTTCCACTTCATGATTTATAATTTAAGCTATGAATGAAACGTGGTGCCTGCTATCTGTGCTGTGCATCAATCAGAATGAACTGAGGGTGATGCTGCTGCTGCTGCTGCTGAAGCGAAGACAGTTGTCACACGCGCGCGGCCGTTAGTACGGATGACACCTATTGGTCCAGCAGCATAACGCCATGGGGGGCGGATTCTCATTGGGCGGCCGCAGCTTAATCCGAGAGCTCACCGTTTTATAACATCTACAGCCTAAGCGTTTATTCATGGATTTACGGAGGGAGAGACAAAGCACGCGAATGTGAAAGGCGGCAATGCCAGATCTGTGGGAAATGGAGGAGTGCTCTGTATCCTCCGTAGCGTGACAACGTGAGTAGCTTTCATGACATTTCCATGTTGCGACAGCGATGAGCGAGCAACACCATGTGAGAGTAATAACTTAAAAGGATATTCAGTAAAGCAGCGTTGGCCAGACATGATATTTTAACCGCAGCTAGCCATGGCTGATGATACCCTCACTGAGCTCTGTTTATTGTGTACTGTAGTAAATGCTCAGACATGAAGAGCAGCCAGTCTGGACTGCGTCTTTCCTCCACCTGTTTCCACTTTCCACATGCCAGTGGAGACACACATGCTCTGTAGGGTTTACTTCATGACATATGTGCGTCCCATCCCGAAATGAAGGTATTGTTGTTATTTACAGTATATATCGGCCAGGGGTGAGATTAAATAGCAAATTTCCTGAATGATTTTAACGTGAATTGTATTCCTTAACAGATCCATGTTTAATCTCAACAAGCTTCAATAAGGGCGCGCCCCTCTGTAATATGTTCCTCCGTTCACCACATGCTCATGTAGACATGTACTTGAGAACATTTTTTTACTATGTTCGATTCACGAATCAAACATTCTTGTGGGTCGAGTCTTGAGCATTCAAACGGGTAGAAGCGCTGATTCGAAGGAATCGAATTGCTGAGATGAGTCGGAAATTTTATCACTACTGTAGTTAGCTGATATAATGTTTTCCTAGCTGAGAAGACGTAACATAAAAAGTCGTTATGCTGTTAAGAGTATTATTTGTTGTCTGTTATAGTAAAATTACATAATACACACTCGTTTGCCGTGTAACACACTAATTGGGATTATAGTAGCTTAAATAACCTTTAAATCCACGAACGTGCCCTGCACGATTTAGTGAAGGTACTGAAGGCGCAAGCAGTGTCCTTTTATCTATACAATAATTTACACTAACATAAAACATGGCTGCTGTTTATTTTTGTTTATTTTATTTATTTATTTATTTATTTGTGGTGGGGGTGGGGGGGGGGGGGGGGGCAAATTTTAATGTTCTCTGCAGGTTCTTTGTAAAAAGAAGCCATGGTAACAAATGTTAATTATAACTTTAGTTCATCATGTTCAAGTAAGAAGCTAGTTTAAGTCAGTCATTGCAAGTTAAGTTTAAATGACCCATAAGGTTAATTTGCTTCAAATTAAAAATGAAGACCACCAGACATTTTTGTATAGTGTACAATGTTCATTCAATCATTCATTTTCTTTTCGGCTTAGTCCCTTTATTAATCAGGGGTTGCCACAGCGGAATTCCAGCATATGTTTTATGTTTTATGCAGTCCTTCCAGCTGCAATCCATCACTGGGAAACACCCATACACTCTTATCCACACACAAACACTCTACGGACAATTTAGCTTATGCAATTCACCTATAGTGCATGTCTTTGGGCTTGTGGGGGAAACCGGAGCACCCGGAGGAAACCCAAGCAAACACGGGGAGAACATGCAAACTCCACACAGAAATGCCAACTGACCCAGCCAAGGCTCAAACCAGCGACCTTCTTGCGTGTTGAAAGTATCAAAACTAATTAATAAAAAAAACCCACAAATGCTCATTATTATTGAATTATACAATATTACATTATTGAAATTCAAAATTATGCCATAACTTAGAAAACAAGTTAATTCTCCAAAAATGTCATACATGGTGTTCATTTTCTTTTTTAGCTTAGTCCCTTTACTAATCTGGAGTCACCACAGCGGAATGAACCGCCAACTTATCCAGCATATGTTTTACACAGCGGATGCCCTTCCAGCTGCAACCCATCACTGGGAAAATATATATTTTTTATTATTAATTATTTTTTTAATAATAAATAAATAAGTAAATGTTAGGCTTTAGAAAAAACTAACATGTGGTCAGTTGCATGGCACCTAGACTAGTCTCAAATTGTTAGTCATAAATTTTTGTTACAGAAAGACTGCTATTAATGTTTTAAATTCAGTTACCAAAAAGTTGATTTGTCTAAATTATTCTGAAAAGTAAGACTTGTTATCTTTTGTTTAATTTAGTTGGTGAAAATAGTAGTAGACCATCTTAACATAGTGGTTTTGTGTATTTAACTAGCCATCGGTGCCCTAAATACAGCCACATGTATTATCTAAAATTGCATTAATTTATTTCTATATATAAGATTATTTATTTTATTAGATTTATGTATTTATAATTCTCAGGCTCTGAAAATGACAGAAATAAGGAAGGTAAGAATGTAAAATGTAAATGTGAAAATGCACTCTTCTTTGTTCATTCAGAATCTTTATGCTGATAAAAATAGTAAAAATGTCAGCTGTGCAACTGTACGATGACCTATTATTATAGTCATTTGTCACTTTTTGTGACTAAGCCTTGAATATATTCACTCTTCTCCTCCAGAGACCATTCAACAGTAATGATTTAGTGAAATATTAATCTCCTGACACACTGCACATGTGATGCAAGAGATTAAATTAGCTGAAAATCCTTATGTCCATCCACCTCCCACTGCTTCCTCTGCTAATCTGTAGCCAGTTTACATTTTATGTACAGTATAATATCTGTTAAACAGCTTTTGACCTTTAAGACTTAAAATGAATGTCATTGACCATTAATATTTTCTAAGGGTTCTTGGAAGCATTAGTTGTCATAGATGGATAAATTTATGTACTAGTGAATAAAATCTACCAAAAATAGGCCTTTAATTTTCTGTTACTTTAAAGCAAAATAAAAAAGGAAAAAAAAAAACAAAACTGATTAAGGCGAAAGAAGTTTACACACATCCAGATGTTAAACACCTTCAGAGAGCATAAACCAGTTTTAGTTAGGTTAATTCTTACACAAAACGTGTTAAAAATACATGGAATATTTTCAAAATGACAATATAAAAATTAGTTACAATTACAAAATTAGTAACTGCGGAAATACATCATCACAGTTTGTGAAAAGGGTCCATTATCTTGCCAGCTTCTATTTTAGAGGGTTTACTTTGATATTCAATATAATATAAGCCTAGCGTACACCTTAATGTACTTGCAAATAATTTCACATTGCAGATATGATCATTTATTTATGTATATTAGTAACCGGAAATTCTTTGTACTGCAAAGGTGGTCAGGTTGTGTGGACATGTTGCTCTTCTGTTGCTTGATGTAGACTGGTAATAATGACTAATGTCGGAATGGAGGAATGGGGTTTTGCATGTCAGTAACTGCTTATAAGACACATCAGTTTCTACTAAATTGGAAACCCACTTCCTTTTCCAGCGCTTAATGTTTCGCTGTACTGACCTGATATGAAATTTTTTTAAACTTTGCCTCACTGTTCTTGACTTAAATATATAAACAGGACATATTGGTAATAAAAATAGAACCACCAGATTGTCTCCAAACATTAGCATCAGAATTATTAAACACTCAAAAGTAAAATTTGTTGAAAATGTCTTATTTCAGAAAACATCCAATAACTGCTTAATAACTAACTGCTTATAAGCTTCTTGCTAGAAAAACTCTGAGCTATCTTTGTTTTTTGTTTATTGTTCAAGTTTAATCAAATATGAGATTAAGTGGATTTAAACCTGGAGGCTAAACAGGCCATTTAAAAAACATTGTGATCCCTTAAATCATCGGTGGATTTGAGCCCTATTTGCACAAGATTAGTTTTACCTGATTACTTCTAGTCATTTATAATAATTGCACAGGTGGTCTATATGATCTTAATCCTGTGTGAAACTACCATGTCTATCATTTAAAGCAAAAATTCTCCTGCAAATCATATTATGTCAGAGCTCCTGTCTCGTGTGAATTAACATCTCTGTGATTTGGCCAAGAGTCTTGTATACTGAAAAAAATATTTTTGCTGATTGTTCAAACCTCTTATTTAAAATGAGCTGAAACAACACAATTCTTGAGATTTTATTGGGACAACTTATTTTTTTTATCTTCATTCATTCATTCATTCATTTTCTTTTCGGCTTAGTCCCTTTATTAATCTGGGGTCACCACAGCGGAATGAACCGCCAACTTATCCAGCATATGTTTTATGCAGCGGATGCCCTTCCAGCTGCAACCCATCACTGGGAAACATCCATACACACACACATACACTATGGACATTTTTGTTTACCCAATTCACCTATACCACATGTTTTGGACTGTGGGGGAAACCGGAGCACACGGAGGAAACCCACGCAAACACGGGGAGAACATACAAACTCCACACAGAAATGCCAACTGACCCAGCCATTGCTCGAACTAGTGACCTTCTTGCTGTGAGACGATTGAACATAAAGAGGCAGCACGGTGGCGCAGTGTACTCAATCATGCTGCCTTTTTTATGCTCATTCCAAATAAATTTGTTAAAAGTGTTAACTTAATCAATTTGTGTTGGGACAACATGAATTAATTGTGTGGAACCCTGCATTTTTTACATTGTATGGTTGGGCGATATTCCAAAAAAAAAAAAAATTGCGATATCATGTTTTATATCATTCGATATTGATAATTATTGAATAATTTTACCAATACATTTAGGAATATTAGGATTTTATTTAACCACTTTATTTAAATTTACCAACATTACTAAGGCAAATAGTTTAAATAGTCAAAAACAAAAATATTTAAACAAAATATCTCATCACTTTATAATAAAATAAACATAAGTGTTAAAGAGACTCTTAAACTCGATAAATTAAATGTCACAATGTGTGCAACTGAGGTACATCAACATCTGCAAGCTGTGGAAAATAATGATACCTCAGTTGTGTAATGTAAACCTCAAACTCTGTCAACAAATAAAATTATGAGAAGTAAATCTGAGCTATCAGGTAAAGGAACCAGCCATCATTCAAATACATACTGAACATTAAAAATTGTGAAGTTGGATGACTATATTACCCCTATGCTAAAAACTCTTTTAGATGGGGAGCTAGTGGCTGGCATGCACAAGAAAAGAAACCAAAAAGCCACTCTGGCGACATCCTTACATCCACCCATTTCGCATGTGTTGTTATTCTGACCTGAAGTGACAAGCGTGAACGCAAGGTTTCCTTGACCATTACAATGGGCTTTGCGCTTGTGGTCCCCTGTTGTCTTTTGTAACTAAGCGACCCTCATGCGTTTTCCACAAGTTTATGGAGACAAGTAAAAAGAGCTGCAGTGTTTGGATGCGCTGTGTTTGTCTGAGGTAATTAGTTGTTGTTACTGAAATGTGTATATTCCACACAATGTGTGAAACAGATTGTTTAGTTCTACTAACATGAATCGCGGTGCGCTCACCACATTCAGAAAAGTTGAGATGTTTTTTAACCAGGGCAACATGTGCGCGTCGCTCCCATATGCGAGTTGTGCAAGTTGCGCTCCTCCATTGGAAATGACAAACTTACACCCTAAGCTTATTGGCATTGCTTCCAAGGCTCGCGCTCAGCAGCCACATTTTAATAATACTATTGCGCTTCATACCGAAACTTCACACCGTATCTTTTTTTATCGATATTGACAACGGTGTTCGGTCTATAAATATTGATACCGATTTTATTGCCCAGCATTACGTACATCACATCAAACATTTAATGGGAGGCATTGCATTCTGGGTTCATGCTTGACTGTACATAAAAATGACATATATATTTAAAAAATTAATGGGAGGAATTGCATTCTGGGTTCATGCTTGACTCTACATACTGTACTGTACAAATGACATTTACATATAAAATGTAAATCAAACAGGAGGTGTTTGTGGAACACAACAAGTGTTGTGAGAGAACGCAAAAACTTTTACATGTATCTTTTCCTCTTACTCAGTTTTTTCTTTTCAACACCACATCTCTTTAGGGCTAATAATAATATTATAATAATATATTATTCCAGCGAAACTAAAAGAAATATGACTTTCTTCAGAAGAAAAAAATATACTGTATGAAAATGCCTTGCTCTGTTTAAAAGCAATTGGGAAATATTTGAAAAAGAATTCAAGTTTCACAGCTAGGAGGGCTAATCATTTTCTCTCCATATATAACTTTATATATATAATTTTACTTTTATGACTTTTTACAGTTCAGGCGAAAAGTCTGCAACTGAATATTATCCCATGGCATGCAAATGTAGTTGCTACTGTCTTGGTTTGACAGTCTGTTAACCCACATTTCCCGGTGCCAGAGGCGAATTCTGGAGTGCAGACGAGCTGATTGGCTGCTTCTGTAGGTCATTCATTCCACTTGGTTACACCTAGGCACAGACACATTTACAGCTAAATGATGAGACAGGCCCCTGGAGATATGGCACATGTAGTCTGCACACATGCTTCACAACATACTGTAACACAGATGTAGTAAATGATATGGTCAAAAGTCATATGGATATATATATATTATGTATATAAAAACTTATATTTAATAAATATACTGCACATACATTACAAATCAAAGGTTCAAAAACAAACAGGAATATGTGTTACTGTTTTAAAAAAGCTAATTTTTTGGTCGCAAAATACAGTATAAATTGAAATATTATTATGATTTAAAATAACTGTTTTCTTATTGAATATAACTTTACATTTATTCCTGTGGTCCAAAGCTGAATTTTCATCATCATTACTCCAGTCTTCAGTGACACATGATCCATCACAAATCATTGTAATGTAATATGTTTTGCTGTTCTGTGATCAGTTATTCTTGATACAAAATCACAAATAATGATTCTCACAATTATTAGTGCTTCATAGTACATTTCAAAATACATTTCAACGTAAAGATTGCGAATTAAAATGATTATTTTTAACTTTATCAAAGAATCCTAAAAGTAAACTACTTTTCCCACAATATATGAAGCAAGACTAAATGTATCAATAATAACACATGGACATGATGTGACACATGAACATGATCAGACACTGTAAAAAATACATTTGTTGAATCAAATTGAATCAAGTGACTTTTCTAGTCATTTCAACTTAGATCAATGAAACTGACTAAAATATTAAGCTAAACCTTGCATAACTTGCACATTACACAATACACTTGCAAAATACACATTGCATAACTTACAAAAAATGTAGCTGAAATTTATTAACTTATTAAAATAGGTTAAAGTAACAAAAATATTTTGTAGTCATGACTATTTGCCTTTTTTTTTTTTTACAGTGTAATAAAACAGCAAATCATCATATTATAATGACTTCTGAAGGATCATGCGATGCAGAAGCCTGAAGTAATGGTAAAGAAAAGTCAGCTTTGGATCACAGGAATAAATTTCATTTGAAAGTACATTAAACAAGAAAGCAGTTATTTAAAATCATAATACCATTTCACAATATCTCAACTTACATCAAATAAATGCAGGCATGGGGACCAGAATTTGACTGTTTTCTAAATTTTTGATTGGTAGTGTATGTGTGTAAATATTTTAAATGTAATGTATACCGTAAAATAAAATCAGCATGGTTACCTGCTTTGCATGTCATATCTGCATGTGTATATCTATGGCCTTGTGTGGTCAGTGCATGAAATGAGTGGCTTCCTTATCTATGCAAGACTAAGTGAGATCAGCAGTTACTACTGGGTCAGACACTTCCCTTGTCTGCTCCTATCACATCACTAACTGTAGGTCTGGACTGCATCCCACAAGGCCACGCAGCAAAACCCTGGAGATACAAGACTCAGGCTGTGTCCGAAATTGCATACTGCCATACTATATATAGTATGATAAAAACAGTATACAAGCTGAGTAGTATATCCAAATGCTCAGTATTCGAAAAACAGTTTGCTAGAAGTACTCAGATGACATACTACTTTCAGCGAAATTCTGAAGTGGGCATCCGATGGGCGCTATACGCTATCCCATGATGCCACTTGAGATAATTTATGAATGGGAGTGAAGCAACACAACTTTTATTTATTTATTTATTTTCTTTATTTGCAAAAAAAAAAAAAACAGTTGACAAGTTTGTACGAATATTTGTTTACAATCCAAAATATGATTTACATTGTCAATGAAAAATATACAAGGGAGAGAAAGAAAGAAAGAATATTTTTTTTTTAATAAAGAACATGAAATAAACTTGAGGGTAAGACATTAAAGAATCAATTACAGTAGATAAATTAAAATCATTACAAAATGAAATAGTTCTGTTTGCCTTATTTTTACAAAATGAAATTAAATGTATGTAAATAATGATACAATTTTTGCAAAAAAAACAGGAAAATATGGTTTGGTATTAGTAAATTTGCATTTGTAGATATGGAATTTACAAAGAAAATAAATCAAATTTATGACAAAACAAGCATTTCTCTTAGTAGAGGCAGATCCATAATAACCAAAAATAGTTTCTTTAAAAGTAACAGAAACATCTTGCTGTATATTATCATTAATAAATGAACCAATATGTTTCCAAAATTGTACAGTATAATTACATTCCCTAAATAACTGAAAAACAGTTTCAGTATGATATTGACAGAATGATTATTTTATATCAATACTAGAATGAAACTTTTTCAAAAATTGTTTAATAGGATAGAACTTGTTGATTAATTTAAAAGACACTTCTTTGACCTTGTTGGTGAGGAAATATTTTTGTTGCAAAGACCATATTTTTTCCCATTTCAAATCTGTAAATATATTATTTCAATAAGAGATCACAGGGGACAATGTAACAACGTTTTGCGGGTATGGGTCATGTGAAATGTTGGATGTAGTACATCCAAATTCCATGTATACTGCTCATTCTGCTGATTTCAATATTTAATGTAACCTTTGATTTGTTTGTTTTCTTGTTAAGCTACAAAAAAAGCTATTTGAAATGAAATGTTTCAATTTAAATAATTTAAATGAATCAGATTTAGTTTAAAATGTACTTACAACGCATAGAGGACAATGCTGAGACTTTGGTATGTGAATCAAGGCAAAGGCAGCTTCTGCTTGGCTAGTGTATTCAGCATTGAACTCCACTGTGCTATTCATGTGATTGTTTATATTTTAGTTTAACTCTGTTTTTTATTGAAATATATTAATCAGAGAGCCACAGCATCAGATACATAGAATCATTGGACATCAACTGCTACCATGTAGCGGCAAACACAATTTGCTCACATTTTCTTTCTCTCTGAATAAAGTAATATAATTACATATTCTTGCATTAAGGAAAAAAAAACACAGAAAACAAATAAAATAATAATAAGATCATAGAATTAAAAAAATCATTATAGGCCAAACAACAATACAGAAAATATAGAAATACAAATATGCAAAGGGTACAGCAGTAGGAAATAAATGAATAATAATAAAAAATTAAAAAAAATAAAATAAAATACACTCTCCATTCATAACTAAGCCAGGGGCAGGGAGAATAGGTCAGCTATATACTTGCATACATATACACACATATTTATTTATTATTTTTATTTTTAAAGTGTAAGAGGAAGGGTTGCCAAATAGTGTCAAATTTTTCAGTATTACCGCAAACTGTATATCTAATCTTTTCTATTCGCATATACTGCATCAGATCATGCATCCAATGTACGTAACTGGGTGGGGAAGGATTTTTCCAGTTCAGTGTTATAAGCCTTTTAGCTATTATTAAACAAAAGGCAGGTGCATTTGATTGTGTAGATGATAAGGAAACATTTGTAGGGTTAAGTCCAAATAATGCTACTAGGGGACAAGGCTCAATATCTAAAAGAAAGCATTCAGAAATTGATTTAAAAATTGATGCCCAAAAAGTGCTTAGCGCTGGACAAAGCCAGCAAGTATGAAAAAGTGTGGCTGGAGCTTGTTGACACAGATCACAAATTGGATCAAAACCAGGGTTAATTTTAGATATTTTTGTCTTAGTCCAATATACTCTATGCAATAACTTGAATTGTATAAGGGAATGACAAGCACAAATAGAAGAGGTTTGTAGACGAGACAGAGCCTTGGACCATTCCTCGTCTGTGAAAACATGATTAAGATCTGATTCCCAGCTCTGCTTTATTTTAAAAAAGGATGAGAAACCTAACTGCCTAATAAATGAAAAAAATTGTTTTATAAATTTTAGAGACTGCACCTTTACAAAGTTTTGTATCTAAAACCTGATCGATTTCTTGTTTGGGAGGTGCATGGGGAAAATGGGAAAATGTAGTTCTTATAAATTCACGTGTCTGAAGATATCGAAAAAAAAAAGTTTTGGGAAGGATCAATTTTTCTGATAAATAAGAAAATGTAACAAATGTATTATCACAAAAAGATCATTAATGCTTACAATGCCACTTCTAAACCATAATACAAAAGATTGGTCTGAGATAGAGGGCAGGAAAGAAGGGTTTTTGTATATACAGTAGGACACAGACTAGACGATTGTTTATGTTTTTATCACAACACATAAGGTATTGCGATCAAAACATAATCACATTTATAACACAGTTTTAAAAAGTTACATTGCATTAGTTAATATGATTTGAAGTATTGTTTTCTATTCATTTTTTAATATTATTAAAGGAATTAGGAAATTAGAGATGGCAACTTTAATGTAATATAGTTTGGTATATTTATTTTCGGCCCACGGCTATCAATGATATTTTGTTTTTGGCCCTTCATACAAAAACATTTGGGCACCTCTGATATAGAATGTACTTTTCTTACGGTCATGTAGTAAATTTAATTTCAAATGTGGTACCTACTCGAGCAGTAGGCGATTTCGTATCTTAATCAGACATGAACAATGCAGGTATTATAAATGCAGGGATCAGTTACTTCCTTATTCCATGGAAATACAGTAGATCAATTTTGTATATGACTAATAGGACATACTGACTTGGTGGCTGGTTACTAGAAAAATACATGTTCAGGTAGGGTGCTGGCTATCTTACCTAACTTGTTTGCTTTTAGTTTTTTTCCTAGCATCTGCTGGTTGTTTAACTGCCATCTCTTAGCTGATAGTGAGTTTATTTTTTATAGCTATAGCTGAATGATTGACCTGCTGCTGGCCATAATTCTGATGAAACAAACATGTTGCATGGAGAATCATCCGCTGGTGAAAACAAGCTTGTACTTTCAGTCTTCAGGTTTGTGATTATCATATTTGTCATTCACTTAGTTTGTTAACTTTTAAAAAAAAAGGTATCTTTGTGTCTGTCTGGCTACTTATCCATATCTAGGCTAAAGTAATTAAGATCAAATTAATTAATATATATAATTAATAAACCAAATAAATTGTATTTGTCAATTAATAAAACAAACTGCACAATATGAAGAAAATTGTATTAGTTTAATTAATTCTCAGTTATTAGCATTTATCAATTACGTTATTATAAAAACTTGGATTTTAAAAGAGTCATTATTACTGTATATTGTTTGTTGCATTTCCATTTTACTAAACATAGGTCTTACCAACAATGAACTACAAATAGGTTTTATTTATTTTATAATTTTTTGTACACTGTTAACGATTTTTGTAAATTATACAGTATTTAACTAATATAAACTGTATTTTACTGTAGGACAGTTATGCAGTATATGTTACTGTATTTGAAGTTGCATTGTGAAAATTACTATTTTACAGTAAAGATCTAGAATACTGTAAAAATGTATAGAGCACGATAAATGGTGCTATAAATGTAAATTCAGTATTTTTGCTGTAATTGATTTACAGTAAGTTTCTGGTGAACTGCTGCCAATAAGTTACTGTAGAATCTACAGGAAATTGTTAACAGTGTACCTAAAGGGTTAGTTCACCCATATTAGAATTCTGTTATTAATTACTCACCCTCATGTTGTTCCAATCCTATGAGACCTACATTCATCTTAGTATTACAGATTACAATATTTTACATTAAATCCGAGAGCTCCCTGGCTTTTCATACTGTATGCGATTGTCCTGAGATGTTACCAAAGGTTCCAAAACCATTGTAAAAAATATTCCATGTGACTTCAGTGGTTTAACTGTAATCATATGACGCTCCAAAAACACTTTTGTGCACCAAAATAACTTTGTTTACATGTGTCTGCTATTTTATATCAGGTCGTCAGTAGGACCATAACCGATTTCAAGGTTTACCGCGGTTTGGAAAAGCAGTAATTACATTATACAGTACAGTTATTTATTTATTTATTTTTTACATGTTTTTGCAACTATTTTATTTAGTTTCTTAGGACAACTGTATCTCCAGCAAAAAAGCATCCTCCACATCAAAAGCTACTATTTCAAAATATTTTATTTCCTAAAATAAAATATACAGTATTGTGTTCAATGGGGGAAAAAGTTGTTTTGATATATTAAAAGAACATATTTTAGAGCAGTAATCACATACCGTGACACGGTGATATTGTTTTTTTATCCAAGGTTATCATATTGTCACAATCTTATTGACCTTATTCTTTAATGCGGAAGTGTGCTCGTTTTTGCGATTGTATTAGAACTTCCGATTCAGTTGCCTATGGGAGAAATGACTAGGAATAATAAACGGCTGAAAACGGTCAAACTACTCGCTCTACAAATAAGTGTTTGCATGACAAACTAGAATTTTACAGACAAAATAGAATAATTTAATAAGAAAACATCAGTTTGCAACATCATGAAGCATAACGGGCTGTTTTTAACCTCTAAAAATGAATGGAAGTAAATGAGACTGGAAGTATCCAGCCAAAATTATTCAAATGGCTGCGCCCGCTCGTACGCGGAGAATAAGGTGAATACCAGCCCATGCCTAGTTTTCAGGGAGCATGTTTACTATGGGTATTGCAATGTACTTTATGTGCCATTAGGATTAGCGGCACTCATTCAAGCATCATATTGTTTACTGTATATTAAACATATCTAGACCCTTGTTGTCTGTGGAGGGTGAAAGAATTCTTGGATTTTAGCTAAAATATTTTCATTTGTGTTCCAAAGATGATCAAAGGTGTTGGATTGGAACAATGTGAGGGTGTGTAATCAATTACAGAATATAAATTTTTGGGTGAACAAACCATTTTAACAATGCTAAATTAACAAATAAAATTTATAGTATACAAAATCAAATATACTCTTAAAAAATAAGATTTAAATAAAACAAAAGTACTGGCAATGTCTTGGGCTTTTTTCTACAAAGAAAGCATGAAAAAGCTGATAAATGCAGTGTTTTTTTGCTTAAAAAGTATTTCAAATACGTAAATGAAATGGGGAACAAAAAAAAATGTGTGATGGAAAAATTACTTTTTTCTTTATTTCAGTTTGTAAGAAGCACTTCTCAGACCATTCAATATACACTCAGCACCTGAATCATTATGCAATGGATAACTATAAATAGATGTTTGTATGAATTTATTTAAAGGACACTTCCTTCCCAGAAATCCTCAGTGAAAGTGCCATTCTCGCAGTCTTGCTTTGTTTCCTTTTGTTTTACCTTGTTTTTTTTCTCTGTAATTCATATCTCACCGTATGACCATCCAGCACAGTTCAAAGAAAAGGGAAGGAACCTGCACTCCACAACAAACACATGTTCCCACCCGCAGCTCTCGCTGATGGTATCCTTCCCTCTTGTTTGATCGCACGTTTAAAATTAGAAATGAAAGGATTCATAGAACACCAAAACAAATAATTTGGCTTTTTTATTAATCTCATTGTAACAAAACACAAACTACAGGGCTTGTTTGAAGGCAGAACTGAGAAATTATTCAATCACACAGTCCCAGCTGAATCAGCGACACCACATTTCATGCATGCGTTCATTACTCATAGCAAATGCATCAGAAATAAAAATTGGGAATTGCATTGACTTGCACTTAGTTTTTATGCAAAATGCATTCTCATTTTTATATTGTTGGTTAATTTTCCTGTTCTCTTAAAAATGTATAAATTTTTCTGATATACTCAGAATAGTTTCAGGCCTCATTTTTCTGTGGAAATACATTTTTGATATCAATCAAACAACACAAGCATTTGCATCTACAGTGCAAGCAGGTAGATCAGCGTGTCTAGGAATTGTATGTCATTGAAAAAGGGTAGCAAATGCCAGTTTTGATGCTGACATCTTTGATCAAATTGCTGCATGCGTGGGTCCTAAATCTTAAATCTCATATAAAGACTTTTTTTTTCATGTAACACAAGTTAATGGGTAAACACTTTACAATAAGGTTGTATTAGTTAATGCATTTACTAACATGATCAAACAATGGACAAGACATTTATTACATTATTTGTTAGTGTTAGTTAATAATAATTTGTTCATTGTTCGTTAGTTCTCTCTTATTGCATTAACTAATGTTAACAAGCATGAATTAGTATTTTAATAATGCGTTAGTAAATGTTGAACTATGATTAATAAATGCTATACTAGTATTGTTCATTATTAGTTCATGTTAGTTAATCCCTTAACTAATGAAACCTTATTGTAAAGTGTGACCAGTTAATGCATTTAAGCAGCATATTAGCGAACGAGAGAGAGGGAGAGAGTGTAAACAATATAAAACTATTGCATACATCACATTAGTTCAACTGTGCATAAATTACATCATATGGGCATGAAATGTAAATGCTCACTGCTTAAAAAAGCCTAGATTAAAAGAAGATGGCCAAATGTAAATAGTTCTGTCATAAACTAACAAATCAACTTTAGCAGAGCTTTGGCAATAGTGTAGAGAAAGATAGAAATGACACTGTGCTTAAGGATGCTACTATGTTCATGAAAAAAGCCAAACACTTTTATTAAACACTGTGATTAATATAGGAATGGATCAACTAGTACCTTTCCCCCCCTCATTTAATTAATCTTTGGTGACATTAAATGCAGATATCACGTGGCACTTGGCATTGGATAAGTGGCATTGGATACGTGGCATTGATGACTGCACATTAACATAAATACAACATCAACTATCATGTTCTGGCCATGGTCCTCCCTTTTCCTTCATCATTTTTAAAAGCTTTAAAAGAAGATATGGTTGATCAAGAAAATCAGATGCAGTCACAAAAACAAAATCAGCTATGACGATCAAAAAGCATTCTTTTTTCTTTTCTTTTGGATTGCATGCTCATTTGAATCGCCACTTTAATTTGGAGGAAATCCCATGCCAGAATTTTGCTCATGCGTGATCTTATATCATTTCTTGCATCACTTCTCATGCATGCATTTTGACCTAGAAGCGGAGTTGTTATGGTATCTGAAATGTTATTTAATGTGTCCCCCCAGTCATTTGTTTTGCAATTGGACAAAGCACAGTAGCTTTGTGATAGCCATTTACAGCAACAGCATTTTTTTTTTAAATGCCAACTTCATGAAGAGGGTCACTATTATATTTCAGTCAGCCGTCCAATCGCAGTGGATGTAAATATACAGTAGATGTTCTGATACCTTTTTCTGTTTCTAATGAAGATTCTGATACCTGGGTTAAGGGTATTGGCCTGAAATTATTTGGTGTGTTTATGTGTTCATGCACTCTCTCAGATATCTTATGGAGCAGGTAAACCGCAGCTCCAAAAAAATCAAAATCAATTTTTTGACAGTGGCTGAAAAAGATAAACTGAGCTTTTTTTTATTATTTTTATCACTTGTTTTTTGAAAACTTGTTGCTTTGTTTGAATGACTTATTCAAACTTTGTTGATTCTGGCATTGCTTATCCTTCTGTCCACTATTTGTGAAGCCATCATGTTCTACAGGTTGATGGGCCTCATTTGCTTTATTTAGTGTTAAAGTAGCTAATAATTGTGTACCCCACTTTTTTCTGGATGGTTGGTCAGTCCAGACCTAAATATCCCAATTCAAAACTGTGAACAACATACTGCTAGTGCATTTTTGTTTATTTAGAATAAGAAATGACTTCAAGGCTGTTAAGCAAAACTATATGTCTCCTTTAAAAAAAGGTATCGGATTGGTTTATGGTTTCAAATTCTCCCTGAAACCAATGCCATCGGTGACATTTCCCATACTAGTATCAGATAAGGAATAACCATAGATGAAAGGCAATACTGAACTGATTGATTGACCAAATAAAGACATCATATTTGCTAAATAACTTAAGCATAGTTCTTCTAATGCTATTGTTGAAGATAGTTTAACAAAGTTGTTCATTTTGATCATATATCTGAAATTACTTTATAGGGTTAAGATGTAAACACTTAAGTTTCTCTCTTTGCTTCTCTCATTTCCTTTACATAATTTACACACTGATGTTTTTTTATCAGGTCAAAATATAATTAAGAATTTAGATATGTACAATTTTGTATATTTTTACTGGAAAACAACACAAGAAATAGCACAAATACAGTCATAAAGCTGAGAAAAAAAGACACCATAAAGACAGCTCAACATTTTTAGATCACTCTCACAATGGAGAAAAAAACCTAAAAGCCACAAAAGCACTAACAAGCACCCAATTCTATAGAGCGCTGACATTTTTAGCTGCGTAGAAATGCTTTGGTGAAGACACAGTCTAATGTTTTCCGTTCTGATGTTTGGCTTACTGGTACGATTTACATAAAAAGCTTAAGCGGTTCATTTCATCTTGTTGTATGCATCAATGTAGTCATTCTCTTTCTCTGGAAAATGTGGTAGTCTATAATACTTGGAGTTAGCTTTTAGCATTTTCTCTCAACTCTGTTATTGTCTTGGAATAGAGCCAGTGGTTAGCAGGTGTTAGCAGGTCTAGCAGAAATCTGAATAGCAAAAAAAAAAAAATGTAAGTAAATTTCCCTATACTGGTCCTCTTCTTTTTACATTAAAAGAGAGACAAATAAATTAATTCTGTGTCAATGAAATTAGATTTGAAGAGGGATATCTGTGATGCCTGAAATGTTGATTGAAACAAAATAAGATTTTAGCAGTGCTGATTCAATGATGTGAAGGCATAAGTTTAGAGTAACGCCCAGTTTTAGGGCTGTCTTGCTTGCTCTGAATGTCTCATGATCCTTGTTTTCTCTCTTCTCTTTTACAGTCAGGATCTCAGACCCGTGTAGATCACTGAGGAATCAGGTACG
This sequence comes from Danio tinwini, assembly GCA_903798205.1. Lineage (NCBI taxonomy): Eukaryota > Metazoa > Chordata > Actinopteri > Cypriniformes > Danionidae > Danio > Danio tinwini. The sequence goes on from CAIGQZ010001345.1 coordinate 2,909,205, forward strand.
CAAGTTAAGCTTTCTTTACTGTTCTTTCAGTGTGATAATTGTAATACATGTTTTGGCTATAGTATGATATTTATGTTTTTGACCATTTAGTTTCATTTCTAGAGAATTCAAAATATTTTAAAAAGTGTGCTATACTACAGTATGATATTCTATATACGGTATACCTGTATTAATGCAACAAAAAATTTAAATGACTAAAATGTGATACTGCATATACAGTAACAACACACATGGTGAGGAGTAAATTAAATTATTTACAACTAAAATATTGCATTTTTCCTTAGCAATGTTTGTGTGCACTGGCTTAAATAATCAACTTAAACCGAGTGTAAGAATTAAAAAAGAAGCTTAAAATCTGTTAATTGTCTTACGCAGGTAAAACGTACCTAAAAATAGTCCACCTTATTTTTAGGGCTGCAACTAATGATCATTTTAATAATAGATTAATCTGTTAATTATTTCTTCAATCAATCGATGAATCGGATAATAAAAAATACGTTTCCAACCCTTTATTCAAAAAATCTCATCCCTGAGCTGTTATAATAATAATAATAATAATAATAATAATAATAATAATAGTGCCATCGAGTGTCAGAATGTTGTGGGACTATACAGGAGTTGTTATTATTAATTATAGATATCGAAATTTAGCGGTTTTATTTTAGCTGGGTTTTTTTAAGCATGAAGGTAAAACACGATAGCAGTTATGAATATGTATATATATTAAAACTTGTGTTTGTTGTAAAAAGTTGTAATAATGAAAAAAAAAATGCTAATTTGTGGATCTCCTTACTTCCGGGTACAGCTACGCTGCCGTTGTGGCAGGTGTGTTCTGGGAAATTTTCTTACCCCTTGGTTTCGAGTGTGGTCCAGAAAAATCTCTGTTCGAAGGGCTATCTACCCCTTCCCCTTAGCCCTACGCCTTCAAGCTAAAAAGAATTAGGACACCCCTCCCCCTTCACAGGAATGCGCAAAATGAGGGGGTTAGGGGAAGGGCTAAGGGGTACAATTGGGATTGGGCCTTACTTTCACTATGTGTATCTGATATGAATAAAACACATCAGCAAATTATATTTAAATGGATTGTTAGACTTCCTTGTGTGTTTTAAAACTCTAAATGTATTGTTTTACTAGTACTTGTGTGTATTTACATATCTAAAACATAAAATAAGCACTAGGCAGTTAAAACGCTGCATAATTGGGGTAATATGACAAGTCTTTTTCTGGCTCAGCGCCAGACAAACTGCCAAAGCTCAGTATGACTTTTTCAGTTGCTGCAAGGGTACACGAGCTAACGCTAAGGCCCAATCCCAATTACCCCTTAGCCCTTCCCCTTACCCCTACCCCTCGTTTTGCGCATTCATGTGAAGGGGTAGTGGTGTCCCAATTCTCTTTAGCTTGAAGACGTAGGGCTATGGGCTATACACCCCTTCGAACGAAGATTTTTCAGGACCACACTCAATACCAAGGGGTAAGAAAATTCCCCAGAATACACTTGCCACAGCGGCAGTTTCGCTGTACCCGGAAGTAAGGAAAGCCACAAATTATATTTCAGCCCTATTATATTTCTACACCTGGAATTTTTATGTGACTGTTCGCTTTCTCAAAGTTAAAAGTTATCACACCATAACACATTACCTACAATAATGACTTATTCCCTGGCTAAATGTTCTATTTGAACTTTTAAAGTGATTAAGTAAAGAAGCCGAATTTCCCCATATTTGATAAATTGTATGAATTATTTCAGTTTTTACATTTAGTCGTTTAGCAGACGCTTTTGCCCAAAGCAACTTACAATTAAGAAGGCATTCAGTGATTCAACGAGAAGAGGCAATACACACAAAAAATGCTAATTATTCAAAGGAACTGTTTGTGTTCAGAGAAGGAGGGGGATAGGGAGAAAGAGAAAAAGGTGGTTTGTCAAGCCCACTCATCTGTGTGAAGCACACTTTATAAATGCACATTTTTTATATGGAGTGATTGTAAGAATGTATCTGGCAAATGTGCAAAAAAACTGGTGCAAGTGTCAGAGAATGTGTTTTCTACAGGTGGTTTGTCAAACCCACCCACCTGTGTAAGATTCCAAAGATGGAATCAGATGAGTGATCGAAGGTTAAATGCGTGTCAGCCTTTTCTAGTGCTTCTGAAAAGAATTGTGTTAATTTTTATTAGGATGTATTTATATTTGTTTTCAACTCTGAATTCAATATGTCTCCAATTTTAAGTGACCGTCAAATTTAGACTGTATTTCTCGTGTATATGCACACAGACTTTTAATTTCAGTCAGCCAGGCCCAGGGCTTCCTGTTAATTGTCACCCCTTACAAAATTAAATTTAAGCTACGTTTAAGATCTGATTTCTTTATAAAACAGTCATCTTCACTGCCTGGCTAAGACGCAATATAAAGTGGGTATCAGACCAAACAAGAAGCACTACATTAAATTATATTTTTCCGCACCATGTCATGTTCAAATATGGAAAATAATTTTACATTCGAAAGGATGCAGGGTTAACTAATACCAATAGATGCGGTTTCCTCCTGCTCACTTGTACTAAAAAGCGTAGTTAATTTAGTCTTTTCAATACAACTTAGCTGAAGTGTCGACTGCTCCAAACAGTCTCGTGCAATTTGTTTAGATATCATTTGCACAGATCAAGGTAGCACCAGCCTTCACTTAATGTACTGGATATAAAAGATTTCAGAATGCATCAAAACATAACACTTTATTTTCCAGATGAAAATAAATTGTGTCAATTACAGAATTAAACAACAAATGCCAATTCAGAAGTAAATGCATAACATCAAGTCCTCAAAGATAAATTTAAGAGTATAAATGGAAGTCCAAATTATACAGTGTTGAGCTTGAGAGCTCTGCACTACGGGCGGGTCTGGAAACAGACTTATGACCCTGAGACATTTATTCCTTCTCTTTAAATACCCTATGTGATTTAACGATTTACCCATCTGTTGGGATTTAATTAAAAGTTATCAAAACACCTGAGTATTTATCAATACCAAAGGGGAAGGAAAGTTCAAGAAAGAGAGCAAGAATGTGTCAAAGTCTATCCTGGTCCTTTTTCTTCAGATTCCAGAGTTTTTGTTGTTTTATCAGGACACATTTTAAGTCTGAGTAAAATCCATCCCTATAACTGCTCCCCCATGATCTCTTGGAGAAGTTCTTGGATGGTCAAAGTCTTCGAATCTCTGCAACAAGAATTGCTGGTTACAGGAGTGAGATGGTCATCTAAAATCACAATATTAAAGGCAGGTTCAACATTGATGACGCATTGATGACATTTGGCGACAGGGGGATGGAAATGGGATGGGATTGATGTATTATTACAATGAACATGCCACTCATTTGCAATTGATAATACATTAAAAATGCCTACTCATCTCAGCTCAGACTTCCAAAAAAAGCCTTTTAGATCAGCCTGCTAGTGTAACAAATGAACTCATCATTGTTTTAACCACTGTACTTGAAGAACCTGAGTGTGTGTGGAAGTTTATTTGAGATGTAATTTTGAATATTCAAAATCGTTTAACAGTCCTGTGGGTCACTGGAGGTCATTTGCTCTCTGGTGCAATTAGAATGAACACAGAGTCTGGCAAGCCAACTAATTGTCCCAAATAAATGTTTCAGGGAGCATGGGTTGCATGCAGAACTAATCCCTTATTATAGTTTATTAGGGTCTTTGGATATCACGCTTGACTTCTCTAGATAAAATTTGATTGTATGCCATTTTTATTTGCTTCTGGAGCTTATGAGATTTGCTTTTGAAACAATAGACAATTTTTAATTATAAGTAATATTATTTAAAATGATTCTTGAACAAAACTGAATTCTTTTTATTTCTTGAATATTAGCTTTCCATGCAGCAGTGTGTAATGTTTTAAAGATCAAAGAGCATGATAAAGCTATTGTCTCTTAAAGAAATCTAATTGATTTTGGAATCCTAGAGAGAAAGGAACAAGACTTCACTCACATCAAATGGACAGCTATCAATTACAACCATTCAGTCAATTCCCAATAGACAAATTCAATCCCCATGCCACATTTTTTTTTTTTCGTTTTACAAAGACAGTTAGGTATCACAATAGGGAATAATAGTCTATTGCAATTTCTGTTTCATGCCGACTTTAATAAATCAAAAATCTACTGTGAATTTACTGATGTTGCAACAATGTGTTATTACATTCTATTGTGCTCTCTGTTCTTTGCAGAATTAAGTTCTCCAAGATCTGTTTGACTTCAGTTGAAACCCAAAGAGTTCTCCTTACCCAGAGGCTGCCAATGCATCATCCAGCAAGAAACTAATAATAATCAGAATTTCTAGTGTAAAAGTTTTGTTTTCTTATCCTTCATAAATTCTGTCCCAGCGCCCCTGTTGGGGCCATGCCCCACCTGTTGAATAATGACACTTCCTTCAGCTCCAAGCAAGAGCTTTTGGTCCTACATAACAGTCCATTGGGACCCAGTCCAGACACTCCCAGTCCTGTGGAGTCCCAGGGATCTGGTTCAGGCAGCCCGTCTGGAGATGCCCACACTCCGCACCACAATACAGACAAACTAGGGCTGGAGCTCACAGATCCCCCAATTGGGTTGAAGTTTGTCCCAACGGACTCTGAGAATCTGTGTGGATGGGGAGCACTGACCCCACGATGTATCCAAACATTCAACACCCCACGATGGGTTCTGTTCTTCCTCTGTGTGGCCTCCTTCCTCCAGGGCATGATCATCAATGGCTTCATCAATACCGTCATCACCTCAATTGAGAGACGTTTTGACCTGCGCAGCTACCAGGTCTGTTAAATAAAGTCAAAAAATATTCAAATGAACCTCTGTTTTATGTATTTAATTAATTGAAAATAAATAACAATGTTACCTTGCACTAAAATACTGACTAATTCATTCAAATTCATGCAAACACCTTTGTACAAAAATTGTACGATAACTAAGGATAAATTGTAAGAATAAATGCCCACCATTAAAGATGCTATAGGGCCCTATTTTAACGATCTAGGCTCAAAGTTTAAAGCGCAGGAAGCAAAAGCATTAAGGGCATGTCAGAATCCACTATTGCTATTTTAAGGAAAATTCTGATTTGGAGCTTATTCTCTTAATGAGTTATGGGTGTGTTTTGAGAATAAACCAATCAGAGTCTCATCTCCCAATCCCATTTAAGAGTCAGTTGCGTCACGCCATAGCGCATTTGATATGTACATGGCAGGCTTTGTAAGTGGGTTAACTGAGCACTTCACTAGCAAGTAAACAGTTAAACATTATTTACTTTCACTCTCTTCCATGGATAAGGAACCGTGTTGTACGCACATCCATTAGCCTACATAATTAATTTAGTTTGTTAAGCGCAAAGATTAGTTTCAAAGCTATTTCTAAATTCAGTTCTAATTTCCAGCAAAGGAATAAATTATCATTAATAACAAAGTATGGTCAAAAAACTGAGTTATTTCCAAATACACATGCTATGGCCCATCTATGCTATGGCCCATCTGGTCTTAAACCTGACAGGTGGGCAAATCTAAGCTTGTTTTTAATAAAACTAATATAAATATGCATATAATAAATAATACTACTACTAATACTAGCATTATACAAAAGCAAATTGTCATGAATAAACTTAAAAAGCCCCCCGAGATAAAGGCATGAAAGCAGTGGTTTTTATATTTATGTAGAAAGTAATAATTTTTGTAATATTTTAATCCTTTAATTCTTTTCATTTGTAAAGATATTTGTGTATTGCTGTACATCCTGTGTGTATTAAGCAATGTGTAAGCGAGGCACACATCTAACACGCCCTGCGCTGGACCTCCTCTCAGCTGGTCTATTGTGCAGTCTATTTTAGTTCCTCGAAAAAGCAATGCTCCAGCAATGCACCTTAACACACCTCATTTTTTAGACCTGAACGCAGATGTGCGCACATATGAGTACAAATGCATTTGTTATTTAAACAGCGTGGTGAAAAACGTCAAAACGACACTTTAGTCGAGCTGAAACTAGCAAACAACAATTGCGTCACGCCTTGCGCCACATTGCGCCAGGTGTATGATAGGGCCCATAGAGTGCATTGATTCGATTATGTTAAATAGTTTTTCTGATATTCACATAGTATATATATATGCTACTGTATGTGGTTAAAATGATCCAGAACCTTTTTAGATACTTATATTCCTATGTATAAGCAGAGTAATAAGAAAACACTGGCAGGAGTTATTTTGACCTCTGTGTAAACAAATTAGTTTTATGAAATTTATTGGCTCAATAAGAAGCTAACAAGGTCAAAAAGTCAAAGAAATTTAAAATATGGGTCCATGGTTTATAGAATGTATTAGTAGAGAGGAATGGCATAATATCTGTTAACTAAATATCAAAAGGGGAGATAACAGCATTTTTTTTTTCAAATTGAAATATTTTAAAACATTATATCTTTATCATAATCTTTGTTCAGCATAATACATCCTTGCAGATTAAAAGCATTAACAACAAACTACAATGAAAAACTTTTAAACTGCACAGTATATACTTTTTTTAATGATGTTGCAAGCACATAATGCTGCATAATCAGAGAAGCACATACACCATCCTGCATATTACAATGGTGTACTATTAGTTTAAAAGTGGGAATGGATGCATACTGTTATAACTGAATGAAATATGGATACGTTTGACTAAACCTCAGGCTTAATCTCAAACAGTATAGAACCAATCACATTCAATCATAAACTTTAACTTTCAAAACTACAGCTTGAAAGTGTACATCTAACCATTTTAATGACTTTTTTTTATGTCTGTTGCAGGCAGGACTCATTGCAAGCTCCTATGACATCGCTGCTTGTTTGTGCCTGACATTTGTGAGCTACTTTGGTGGTACTGGTCATAAGCCTCGATGGCTGGGTTGGGGTGTGCTTGTCATGGCCCTGGGCTCTCTGGTCTTTGCCCTGCCTCATTTCACCACACCAGCCTATCAGGTGAGAGTACCAGAGCGCATGGGACTGTGCTCAGAAAATCACACAGAGACGTGCGTTGGTGAAGAAGGTGGGCTCTCGACATATCGATACGTGTTTATGCTGGGACAGTTTCTTCATGGTGTTGGAGCAACCCCACTATACACCCTCGGGGTCACATACCTAGATGAGAATGTCAAGTCAAACTACGCACCAGTATATATAGGTGAGTGTGACGACTCTAGAAAAACATCAAAACATATACTGTAAAAAGGCTGATGAATTTAATAGTTTGCCTATTTTTACATTTAGGGTGCATACATTTAGGGTAAAAAAATGCTTTTCTTACTTAAGAGTCTTTGGGCCCTATCATACACCCGGTGCAATAAGGCGAAAGAAGTGTATGACCCGGTTTGTTGCTATTTTCAGACCAGCGCAACACTCGGTTTCATGTTTTGCGCCACATTGTTTAAATAGCAAATCCATTTGCTCCCCTATGTGCACTCATGGGTGTTCCGATCTAAAAAGGAGGTAGGTTAAGGCGCATTGTTGGCACTTTGCTATTTTCAGGAACTGAAATAGACTGCACCATTGACTAAGTAAAAGCTGGTCTAAAGTCCAGCGCAGGCATTAGTTATGTGCCTATGTAGGTCCAAATGCTTATACATTGCTGAATACACATAGGATGTACAGCAATACACTTTTACGTTTATTTTTTCTTTACATATGAAAAAAATAAAGGATTAAAATATTACAAAAATTATTCTTTTCTACATAACTATAAAAACGACTGCCTCCATGCCTTCTTCATCTCGGAGGGTTTTTTTTAGTTTATTCATGACAATTTGCATTTGTATAATGTATTATTATTAGTAGTATTATTTATTATATGCATATTCATATTTGTTTTATTAAAAACAAGTTAATATTTGTCCATCTGTCGGGTTTTGGATACATATGGATCACTACATTGGGCATAAGAATAAGCCGTGTGGTTTTTGACCACACTTCATTATTATTGTTCATTTATTTGTCTGCTGGAAATTAGAACTGAATTCAGAAATAGTTTTAAAACAAATCTTTGAACTAAACAAACATAATTAAATATGTAGGCTAATTGATGTCTTCAGTGGAGTGTGTACAACACCGTTTTACTACTCCACAATTGTAAAGGATTAAAGTAAAGAGTAAAAGTAAAGTAAAGAGAAAGTAAAGAGGCCTATTGAAGGAGGTTCATTCTTTATCCTCCTGAAGATGGTCTGTTAAACAGTTTTCTCGCAAGTGAAGCATTCAGTTTTTCCACTTACAAAGTCCACCACGTAAATAGCAAATGTGCCACGGCTCGACGCAACTGACTCTTAAAGGGAATGTGAGATGAAACTCTGATTGTTTTACTGCACTTTATGCTTAAAACACACCCATAACTCATTAAGAAGAGACTAAGCACAACCTTGTTAGACCATGCACCAGGGCGCAAAGTGTATTTTTCCGCCCTTAAAATAGCAAAAGTATATTCAAACACCCCCTTAATGCTTTTGCACCATGCGATTTAGACTTTGCGCCTAGATCGTTAAAATAGAGCCCTTTGTCTTGTTTCTAATTCAAATATCTAAAGATTCCTATATCAAGAAGGATCCTTTTAAGTAAAAAAATACTGTCTTGTTTTTTAAATAAAATGTCAAAATTAAGTTTTTCCTCAAAACAAGCTAAATAATATGCCAAATAAAATAATCTTATTTCAAAGCGAAAATCACAATATTTTGCTTACCTCATTGGCAGATTAAAAACTCACTTAATTTTGACTTCTTATTTGTGAAATCTAACAATATTTATTACTTGTCTAGAAAATGATGCTTGATTTATGAATTTTTGTGGAAGTGATAAAAGCATTTTTTGGCAGTTTACGGTTTACTTAGTCTTAATAATACACTAAGTCTTGGTTCATTTAGAGTTTATATATAT
>CAIGQZ010001345.1:2918530-2944101 GCA_903798205.1 Danio tinwini
ATATAAACTACAAAAACAAAAAAACACAAATCACTCCAAATGATTCCCAAAATATTTGCTTCAAGTAAACAGCATTTGCAATCCCTGAACTGAACTATACTGGGCAACATAGCTCATATGAAAAGAAAAAAACAAGCTTGACCAAATAAAATGCTAAACTAACTGAGCTTTGTCGTGGCATCTATATATCGTTGCTTTCTGTTGATTTGAAGTGCTTTTACCATCATTTGCATGTCGTAAAAAGCATAAAAGCATCTGCTACAGTAAATTAATAAATGTAAATGCATTCTGTCTTGTGCTTTATTGAATTCATGTCTTGTTTTTTTGCTTCTTTTAGATGCCTTTGTTCCTTGTTTTGTTCATATTTCAGTCAAACTGTATCAGAGTTCTGTAAAGACTTGTTTTTTTTGTTTTTCGCACCAAGGTCTGGATGGCTGCATTCACATTTATTCAAATGAACAACAATAACAATATCATAATTTTTTAATATCATCTTTTTTTTCAATCAGTTTTAAATAGTATCAGTCTATGTTATACTTATAATTTAATAACAAATATTAAATATTTGTCAAATCTCAGAACTTAATATAAATTGAATTCCATGCTCTGAATTATAAGTTGGGATGCCTAAATGAATTTTGTAGCTTTTAAAATTTATCAAATCCATTATACATTAAAAATTGGCTTTACAAATAATCAAATAAAAACATATGAAGAAAAATATATATTTTTGAAAGCAACAATCATAATATAATAATACAATTATTTTAATAATATACAATTATTTAATAATATGCAATTATTATTATTACAGTTATTAATATAATAATGACACAATTATAGTTGCACAGTGACACAGCTATAATAAATCATGATTATTGTAGCATTTGATGATTTATTTTGTTATTAACTTGCTCCATCAGAAAAATGTAAACTTAGAAAGTTGTGGTTAAAAGGGTAATTTATTGATGTGCCACGATTGAAAATGAAAGCATTAAAGTTGAATCCACAAAACCCACTGAATTTATATGATATAACAAATGACATTATATCAGGGCCCTAATGTTGGCTCATCTTTTCTTGACTGGATTTTTATCAGAGCGTGTGTTTGTGACTTTGTAGCTGATCTTAAAAGTACTGAAGGACTCAGATCGATATAAAGAAAAACTACTTGAGTGCTTTCATATAGCATATAAGACAGATTACACAAGAATTGATATTTATCCTCGCTGAACCCTTCCATTTTGTCCCATTCGGGCTTTGACACGCCTAGTCATTTTTCTTTTGTCGTTATCAGCGCGCGCCACTAGCTTCCACCTCAGACATCAATAAAACCTCCTTCCATTGTTTGTCTCTCCACCATCCAGTTTTCAAAGGCCATCGAGGACAATCATTGCCCTGCTTGCCCCCTCTCCCCACATAGGCACTGAGAAAATCAAACTGCATCTTACTGCTTTTGATAAAAAACGTTTTTGTGACTCAGAGATTTGACTTCTGTTTTCCCAGGAATCTTCTACACAGCCGCTATTGTAGGACCTGCGGCCGGATACCTGCTGGGTGGATTCTTTCTCAACATTTACACTGAGATTGACCAAACGTATGTTTAAGTGAAGTTTATTTATAAACTAATTTTGAGAGGATCACGTGATTATGATTGAACACGGCAGGCGATGCATTAACTATGTATGACCAACCAATCAAACGATTCCTAACCCACTATAAAAAGCCAGGGTTTTTTACTACAGTCATCTTCGATTTGAAGAATCCCCCCTTCCACCCCTACTCCTCCACCTTTCCTTTCATAGGGCGGTCCGGTGGCCCGGTGATTAGCACTGTTGGCTCACAGCAAGAACGTCACCGGTTCTAGTCCTTTAACAGACCGGCTGTCGTTTCTGTGCGAAGTTAGCATGTTCTTCCCGTGCTCGCATGGGTTTTCCCCGGGTTCTCCGGTTTCCTCCCATATTTCAAAAACATGCACTACAAGTTAATTGATCAATCAAAATTTAGCACTAGTTAAACTTTTATCCATCAGCATATCTCTTCATAGCAATTATTTTCTGTCATCAACTCTTATCAAAAAGGGGGGAGTCTCGAGATCTACCTGAGCTCAGAGCTTCCCTCTCGCCCTGCAAATGGGAGGGAGCCCAGGGCTCAAGGACCTTGAGCTCAGGGCTCTCTTCCAGGACAGCATGCCAAACTTGCTTTGTAATCAATCATGAGCTAAGTGTGAACTCTTGAAATCTAATGAGTCAAAAAATATACACTTTACCAAGCTAACACTAGCTTTTAAATGCACATTAACCTATAGTCACGTCTCTTCACACTCAGTATGAAATATCACATATGCAAAGGATAGGATTTTCATTTCTGAATGAACTACAAGGTTTTTGCAAGTGTCAGCAGTTCTGCTGCATATTCTTAAACATTGACATTATGGTCTTGAGTAATACTGTCTGATCCTTGTCATTAAATAGTCATACAGTGTCAATTTTTGTGACATTGAGATTTTTAAATCACCAAAAAAAGACAACAAAGGCTCATTGGGAAAATGTGCCCAGGAATAGATTACTGAAAACGGAATATTAGAGATTGAGATTGAGAAGGGATTCAGGGTACAATCAAAACTTAAGATGTTGTATTTTTTAAAAAATGGGAAATTTATAAAATATCTTTATAGACGATGAGCTTTAACACAATACAATACAATACAATACAATACAATACAATACAATACAATACAATACACACTTAGCGGCCACTTTTTATTAGGTACACCTATCCAGCTGCTCATTAAGGCAAATTTCTAATAAGCCAATCACATGGCAGCAACTCAATGCATTTAGGCATGTAGATCTGCTGCAGTTCAAACCAAGCACCAGCAAGGTGATTTAAGTGACTTTGGTTCGTGGTTGTTGGTGCCAGACAGGCTGGTCTGAGTATTTCAGAAACTGCTGATCTACTGGAATTTTCATGTACAACCATCTCTAGGATTTACAGAGATTAGTCAGAATAAGAGAAAATATCAAATGAAAGGCAGTTCTGTGAGTGCAAATGCCTTGTTGATGCCAGAGGTCAGAGAAGAATGGCCAGACTAGTTTGAGTTTATAGAAAGGCAACAATAACTTAAATAACCACTCGTTACAACCAAGGTATGCAGAAGAGCATCTCTGAAAGCACAACACATCCAACCTTGATGCGGAAGGGCTACAGCAGCAGAAGACCACACCGGGTGCAACTCCTGTCAGCTAAGAACAGGAAACTGAGGTTACAATTTGCACAGGATCACCAAAATTGGACAATAAAAGATTGGAAACATGTTGCCTGGTCTGATGAGTCTCGATTTCTGCTGCGACATTCAGATGGTAGGGTCAGAATTTGGCATCATAACATGAAAGCATGAATCCATCCTCCTTTGTATCAACGGTTCAGGCTGGTGGTGGTGTAATCGTGTGGGGGATATTTCTTGGCACACTTTGGGCCAACTATGTCAACTAAGCCAAGAAATGGCCTCCACAGTCACCAGATCCTAATCCAATAGAGCACCATTGGGATGTGGTGGAACAGGAGATATGCATCATGAATGTGCAGCTGACAAATCTGCTACAACTGCATGATGCTGTCATGTCAATATAGACCAAAATCTCCTAAAAATATTTTCAGTACCTTGCTGAATCTATGCGACAAAATATTAAGGCAATTTTAAAGGCAAAAGTAGGTCCAACCCGGTACTAGTTAGGTGTACCTAATAAAGTGGCCGGTAAGTGTACTTTGGCTATTGACAAAAATATAACCATTTGTAGTCACATGTATTTGATGTAGGTGTCTACTGATTTAACACTGTAGCCAAAACCAAATGGCTGACAATTAGATATGAATAATTATGAATATAATTCAGATATGAATTAATCTTAAATAAATTATGGAATACAATTTTTTCTGTTAATTACTCCTGTTCAAATTTTACTAATAATGCTTACTGTTGATTGAGACTGATTTCATAAATGTCATTTGCGTGAAGTAACAAACATTACTTTAGATTAACCTTAATTGGTAGGAATCTGAAAGTGTTCATTTTCAAACATCTTCTTTAAGATTTTGTACTGTACTTCAGAATAATAACATGAAAAGGCTTCTTTTTTGAAAAAAAAAAGTATGACGAAAAACAGCAATAACTTTATTACTTTCCTGTTGAATCAGACAAACACCCATAAAAGCAACAAAAATATGACAATTCGATTTACATGCCGAGTTCTGCACAGCTTCACCTTTCTGTCTTTTTTTTTAGGACAGAACTGACACCTGAAAACCCGCTGTGGGTTGGAGCTTGGTGGATTGGTTTCCTGGCAGGAGGGGCGGCAGCTCTGCTTATCGCTCTGCCTATTCTGGGTTACCCACGGCAACTGCCAGGTGCTACCCACAAGCCCAGATCAAGAGAAGTCAAGTGACCGCAGCGCAAATAGCATTAGCGCCAATAACCATTTTACTTTCTTTCTACGGCAGGCTCTCAGCGCTATGTGGCCATGCGTGTCTCAGAGGCTCACCAGCTAAAGGATGGCAGTCAGGTCACAGCATCTGATCCTCAGTTTGGAAAAACTGTCAAAGACATGCCCAGGTAATAACACATAACGTGAAAGAGGATAAGAGTGGGCTAAGAGTGGCTTGGCTGGTTTTTCAATTACGTCGCCTAGTGTATATAAAGCATTTTGCAGTCTGTTAAAATGCGCAGCACTGCCATGTTTATATTTAGACACTTGGTTGATGGGAAGGAGCTGAAACTGTAGTTTTCTATTTTGCCAACTTCAGCGAATTCAGACGGGTGATGGGTCCCTAGACGATTTTTCTTTTTCTTTACTTTCCAGATATTAGCACTTTTCGCTCACACGTTCCTCTTAAAGATCAAACTGCCAAGTACAAGTTATTGGGTTGTCATTTTTCATTTAGCCACATTTTTCCACAAGATATCATTAAAGCCTTCTTTAGCTGTTTTTCACTCCTCTGAAAAGTTTTCAAATCCAAATCCCTTTTAGTTTCAAAGACAAAGACAATCGATGCATTTCACACCTAAGAATCTTTCAACTGTAATAAACTATAAAAAGCACAGATCAATGCTGTCAGTTGATGCTGTTGTATATAATCTATTAAAGGTCAAACAATTTAAAGGGATACTTCACTTTTTTATAGTAATAAAAAAGCTCCCCTAGATGAAAAAAGTAGAGTTTTCCATTTTTGAATCCATTCAGCAGATCTCCAGATCTGATGGAGCACTTTTAGCTTAGCTTAGCATAGATCATTGAATCGGATTAGACCATTAGGATCTCACTCATAAATGACCAAAGAATTTTGATAATATTCCTATTTAATGCTTGATTCTTCTATAGTTACACCATGCATATACAAAGACTGACAAAAAATGAAACATTGCTATTTTCTGATATGCCTAGAAACTATACTTGCATTCTAGCGTAATAGTCAATGAACTTTGCTGCTGTACCATATCTGCATCAGGTGCAATGATATTAATAACAGGAACGGAATACACTGTATTGACATACCTATATAATGTATGTATAAACTCATCTGTATAAACTCATCTTTTTAAGTGGAGTGTGCCTTTAATTGATTGAATAGTTGTCCAAAACATGGCAACTGAACTAAATATGCACAATGTGACACTTTAAACTATAAAATACTTTCAAAAAAATTATTAATATGCAGATTTAAAAAAAAGGATAGCTTGCTGTAGGCCCATCTAAAATATTTATTACTTGACCAACTTTCCATTTGTAAAAAACAAAACAAAAACAAAAATAAGCATAATAAAGAGTATTTATTGCATAAATAATACTTGAGATTCGTAATGTTATTGGTTTAATGAATCACTTAATGGCCACTAGCTAATTACAATGTAATACTGAATAACACTGTGCTATAATAAAATCACAAAAACTATCATTATCTGCAAGCATTGTTTGGAATATACAGTAGCCAACATTTAAAGTTAATCAAAAAGGTTTGTCCTAGGACAAGAATGGATGTTGTTCACTAGTTTTAGGACAATTTTGGTAAAAGGTTTTGATCCGTTTCAGATGTCTACTGTATACACTTACAGTTTAAGTGCATTTCTTTTTCCTAAGTACTTTTTTTTGTAAATCAGCAAAATTGTCCTTAAAGGGCCATGAAACCCTCCTCTTTCGGTTCAAGTCTACCTCAGAATTTTTTCAAAAAATGCTTCATAATGGGCGTGGAGCGCTGTGAGCAGAAGGAGGAGTGGGCGTGGCAAAATGAGACACAAAATGAGACACTAACTGTGAGGAGAGCAATGATTTTATATTTTACAAAGTTAAAATGCAAAGAAATAAACAGTACATAATTTAATGTCCTGCTACATATGTTATTTGCAATTTCATATACACATAACAACAATTTGTTATATCATTATAAAGATAATTGTGTTCATATAAACACTGTAAACAAGGAGGACTTCTCTCCTCCTCAATCCTCGGGTCTGAATGCAGACACAGTGAATAGCAGTGCAGCAGGTATCTTGCCCTAACAGTTATTTATTTCAACCATTAGCCCTGCTAGTAAAAATAGGCGAACACAACAGCATGGATATAGGCGATGTGTCCGAATGGTAAAGAACTCAACTGATAAAAGACAAAGCTCTCCTGACAAAAATGCTTGCTGCAAACAAACCCCGTGGATCATAGAAACAATCGCACCCAATCATTGGGTCTCACAGCTTGGCAGGTCTGCCTTGCCATGAATAATTCTCATAGGATAAGAAAACTCCACTATAACTAATAATGAGAAATCAGCACGTCATTACTCAACTAGCAGATTCACGCTACATCACCAATTTTGATCTAATCCCCAAAATGATTTTAAACCCGGAAGATGAAATTAGCTGACAAAAGCTCAAAATGATTCAGTTTTCCCCACAATTAAAGCTGACAGGTGCTAATGTTGTCTTAACTGATGCTCAACACACACCAATCCGTTATAATGTCAAAAAAGTACTCCAGTCTTGAACTTTTAAATGCATTGGGTTTTGATGGTTTTGTACATAAAGTGTTTCTATACCACACCAATACACCACAATAATTGTAGTTACTGAATAAGAAGTAATTTCCCCCTTTTCTCTCTATAGGTCAATGCTGCTTCTTTTAAAGAACCCTACCTTCATCTTTCTATGTCTTGCTGGCGCTACGGAGGCCACACTCATAGCTGGGATGTCCACATTTGGCCCCAAATTTCTAGAGTCTCAGTTTAGTCTGAGTGCTTCGGAGGCAGCAACCTGGTTTGGTAAAAATATCAATTAATCTCAAAAAATATTCTCAAAATATAGCTTTTCACACCTGAAACTGTCAACACTGGGTCATTTATAACCCCAGTTAAACAAAATGCTGAGATAATTAACTTTGTAATTCACACTGCTCAAAATTTAAACCTTGGTATTCATTCACTGACATTTCGTACAGTATAATCACAAACCATTGATTATCATGGTTATCATTAAGGCTCTTGGATTTGGCTTTCTCCTATTGCATATTATGTTAATGTATCACATTTTCTGTTAGGGCTGGGCGATAATTCGATAACGATAATTATCACAATATGTATTTCTTCGATAAAATGATAATGACAGTTCGATAATGTTTATACATGCGTAACGCTGCACAGGCATTTTGCAGCCTGCACTTCCAGATGCTGCATGTAAAAGTTTACAGCCATACATTGTTAGTTGCACTTGGAGTAAAAAAAAACTGTAAAAAAATAAGGTCACATACATTGTTGACAAGAAACGTCACTAAACTTCAGTAGTCTGAAGTTTTTTGCAATCGGAAAACAGAGCAACGTGCTCTGCAAACTGCCCAGATTACCACAACCGTAATAATTATCGATATCGACTGATATGAAAAGAATTATCGTGATAATTTTTTTGCCATATCTCCCAGCCCTACTTTCTGCCATTATTAAACACTTTTCCATAAAATGAGCTGGCTGTCAGTTGGTTAGCAATAAGCTGTAATTTTCTTACACTGCTTCTAAAGCACAGGTGTGAAATGTTTCTTTATAGAGGGTGATCTTCTCATAGTTGAACCCAGAAATTCTTATTTACTTACCATTTACTCACCCTCAAGTGGTTTCAAATCTTTATGAGTTTTTTTATTATTAAACACAAAATTAGATATTTTGAAGAATATTGGTATCCAGGAGCCATTGACATCCATAGTACGAAAACAATATGCTAAGAAGTCAATAGCTTTTCTTCTTCTAAACTCAAACCGGTTTGGAAGAAGTGAAGGGTGAGTAAATGACAGAATTTTCATTTTTGGGTGAACTGTCTATTTAAGTGCAGTGTGAAAGCTCTTTACCATATAAAACAAGTGCATTACATGCATTTAATTGTTTGTTACTTCATCTTCTTATTCCAGGGTATATGGTTGTGCCAGCTGGCGGAGGTGGCACCTTCCTGGGTGGCTTCATTATAAAGAAGCTTAACCTTCGCTGTCGTGGGATCATCCGATTCTGCATGCTGTGTGCACTGGTCAGTCTGATGGCTATCTTCATCTTTTTGGTGCACTGCCCTAACGTGCCCATGGCTGGAGTAACCATCTCATACTACAGCAACGTAACACACAACCACAACAGCGCCCTCTACCTGCAGAAAGACAAACACAACAGCAGGTAATGAACACTTTGAACTTGGTACAGATCTGCAAACAATGTAAGGTGGACGTTTGAGACATTTTGAGGGTAGTTTGTTATTATGCCAGAAGATCCCAGCAGTATGACATCAGTCTGTTGGTTTACAGTCAACTGTGCTAATAAATGCAGGGGAAAGATGTATTTGCTCATTCATTAATATTAATCAACATTTTTGTTTTGAGTTGACATCTTTGTTTTTCTCCTTTAATACTAAGAAAGGCAATATTCAGTTTATTATTCATATTTTATTTGTTAATATTTATTATTAAGTTTTACCTATACTGTACATATTAACAGACTTAATTTAATACCATTGGTATAAATTCTTTATTTACTTATAAATAAATATTATATGAGGAAGACAAAAAAGAAAAATAGTTTGAGTTTTATGATAATAATGTCTTTTTTTAGAAAATGTGTCAAATTTGCTTTTTTGAGACTAACAAACAAGCAAACTAACAAACAAACAGATAATTAACATTGGAAAGTCACATTTATTATTTCCTTAAAACTGTTTTTTTGTAGAATAATATACATTTTAGTTCCCAAACTTCTCAAAAATAAACTAAATAATGTATACAATAAATAAACTTATGGTGGCATTCGCTATGACATACAGTACAGTACATTTAAATTGATAACAGATGACAACTCACATTGCCCAAAATGCTATTACATTGACTAAATGATACATTACATTTATTTTTATTTAGCAATTAAAACTTTTCAAATCTAGCCCGACATGCTGTGTGATAGATTTATTACAAAGCTAATGGTTTAACTTAATATCCAGAGTAAATAGAAGACTGACTGGCAGTGTTTTATTGATTGCCTGAGGTTAAATGAAATGAAAGTACATTGAAACACTTCCCTCTCTCTCAGCTTCTCAAATCTGAGCAACCTGACCGTAAGCTGTAACATCGGATGTCACTGTTTAGAGGAGTCATTTAACCCTGTGTGTGGTGCAGATGGAGTGATGTATTTCTCTCCCTGTCATGCCGGCTGCAGTTCCCTCAACCACACATTCGGTCCAAGAGGCAGACAGGTACACAAAAACACTCTCTGTCCTGTTTACACCTGCTGTTATTAATAAATGAATGATACTATACACTGGTTTTAACTAGGGGCGGGACTTTTGATATGATATTATCACAATAGTTGTGTCATGATACAATATTAGTGTGATTTTAAACAAATTGCTGTTTTATTGCAATCCATTACCTTTTTCCAACTTCAAATCATGTCACTAAAGGAAAACTTCAGTTTTAGCTAAAAAGCAACATTTCTCAGTTTATCTTACTCCAATTTTATTGCTGCAGTGCAAAATAGGATTGTCCATGGCATTTTAGTTTTTCGTCCGAAAGAGTTCAGCGTGCTGGTTTCACTCTCCCTCCAGCTATAGTCATTACATGGTCTTAAGCGGATTTCACACTGGACACGGAAAGTTCTGTGCTATGAAACCTATTCATTTCAATGTGCCATGCGAAGGCTGGTTTGTTGCTGAGCTGACCAAAGTGCAGGAGCAGTGGTGTGTGTGCCATTGTCAAAGTTCGCAATATCACAATATTCCGCTCTGTGGATATTCTGTTCATTAGCCCATATACTTATTTATGCATGATTCGCACATGCTTACCAGAAAAGCTGGCTCCTATAATGCACTTAAAGGACATTTCTATGAAGTACTTGTTCCTGCTGCTTTCATTAGTGCTACTGTGTTGTCATGGTGTCAAATGACACCTCTCAACTCATTCACTTGAAATAAAATTTGATTATTTTATTGGCTTTTGCTTTTTAAAATCAAAACAATCTTATATAACAAGTTACAGAGTTAAATTGAAAACGTATTACAAGGTTATATTACTTAATAACAATACCATTACCTCAAACCGCCCCAAAAATGATCATTATGGGACCGTTTTGAAAATGTGCACTAAAACAAGGCATTCCTATGAAGCTGTGTTGCTCCAAAACACACATATTGTGATCAAAATCTCTTGAAATATTGATTCAATATCCAAACACTAAAAAGCATTTAAATGTGTAAATAACAGAACATTGCCTCTCGGCTGACATAGATCACTAAAAACATGTCCATTTAAAGGTTAATGTTAGTGCATCCAAAAATAAATCATTAATTATTTACTCACCCCCAAGTGGTAAAAACCTGTTTGAGTTTATTTCTTCTGTTGAATACAAAAAAATATACATATTTTAAAGAATGCTGAAACTGCTAACCATTGACATTCATAGAAAAAAAACAAATAAGTCCAGCATTCTCATCTTTTGTGCTCAAGAGAATAAAGAAACTCACTGATGAAAAAATTTGGGCTGCACAATGGCGCTGTGGGTAGCAAGTTCGCCTCACAGCAAGAAAGTCGCTGGTTCGAGCCCCGGCTGGGCCAGTTGCCATTTCTGTGTTGAGGTTGCTCCGGTTTCCCCCACAAGTCCAAAGACATTTGGTATAGGTGAATTGGGTAAGCTAAAAGTGTGGAAGGGCATCCGCTGCAAAAAACATGCTGGATAAGTTGGCGGTTCATTCCGCTGTGGCGACCTCAGATTGATAATGGGACTAAGTCGAAAAGAAAATGGATGAATGAATGAAAACATTTGGGGTGAGCCTTTAACAGCACATTCGTTAACTTCAGCACAACTGCAGACATATTTCAGCTTGAATTGTGAAAGTGTACTGTAACTTTAAGAACATACTGTAATACTAAACCGAATTATTAAAATAAAGCTGCCAAATAAAATTAATCTAAGTTAGAAAATTATAGTAAATTAAAAACGTATGGCACACAAAAAATATAGTGGACATAAAGAAGGATATATATATATATATATATATAAAATGGGTTGTACTCTAAATTGAATTTGTCCTTTTGATTCACGTTTATACATTTACAGGTGTTCTCTGGCTGCAGCTGTGTGGTTGGGAATATATCATGGGGAGAGCAGGGTTTTGCTGAAGAAGGAAGATGTGTGTCATCCTGCAATCACATGCCGGCCTTCCTCACCTTCCTCTTCATCCTCATTTTCTTCACTTTCCTCTGCAGCATCCCTGCACTTACTGCCACACTGAGGTATAAACAGCCGCACTCAAATGTTTGGCTTCAGTAAGATTTAAAGAGATAAATACTTGTGTTTAGCAAGGATGCATTCAATACTATTCAACAATCCGTCTGGGCCAAAAATGTAATGTCATTTTTGCAAATATTAAGCAGCACAATCTTAATGTTATTTAACATTGACACTCAATTTCCTTATCATCAAATCAGCCCTTCATAATAGTTTCTGAAGGATCTTTTTACACTAAAGACTGGTGATGTGACACTGGAAATTCAGCTTTGCCATAAATGACTATTTAAAATATATGCAGATAAAAAAACATATTAAATTCTAATAATTTCACAATATTATGTAGAAAACAGTAAAGCTGTAAAAAAAATTATGTCATTTATAAATAATCGCTTTCAAATCCATATAAGATTTGGATGTGACATTTGCAGTAAAATCTCAAAACATAAATTCACATAGAAAGTATATGTTAACATTATATTAAAAAATCTGTTTATATTTTCCAAAACAACTAACCACAGTGTTATGGGAAAATCAGAAAAATATCAATATTAACAATTTTTTTTATATATTTTAAATGAAGAAAATAAACACAAAAAAATATACAACATACAGTACTTTGTAGAAATTCTGTGAATTAAACTGCACAACCCAAAAGAAACAAAACTAATCAAAAGGATAAGAGTCGGCTCTCTATCGAACAAACATGATTGATTTTATATTATTTTATATTTTTGCATTTATAAGGAAAAAGCTTTGTTATGGATGTGACACCTCTCCGTTATGTGAAATTGGCACTTGTGTGACTTTGGTAAATCAAAAATAATTGTTTGAAAACATTGACAGAGACATTTTTGAGTACTTTTACAGTGCTGTAAAATACAAGCAACTCGAAAAACCAAGAAACGGTTTCGCTGTTTTGGTGAAAACTAAAACCAAACTCATGGCAAGGTTGACATTTGTGTTGAAGTGCTCATATATACCTTAACTGAGATAAATTATGCTACTTATGTACTTAACCATGCAAGAAACTTTCTAAAACTCATAATAATAGATCCATAGATGTCTCATTAGAGGCTGTTTCTGAGGGCCTCTAAATATTAGCCATCTGCCGCTGTCAAAACGCTGTCTGTGAACAATCAATTGGAAGTTGAAGTAATGCAATTGCAGTTAAATGTTGGGTAATTTACTTCAAAAAAGTAGATAATTGCTATTTACATCATTAAAACACTATTTAAAATACTCTTCTGAATATTTAATTACTGGACTTTAATTAGTACATAGAATTCCTATAAATCATAACGCGTAGACAACGAATATCTTTTTTTAATTATTGATATTTGAGTCAAACAGGATATTTTAGATTAATTAAAAAATGTAATAGTACTTAAAAATGTTACTTATTTTTATTTTATTGTATTGTAAATGCAGCATTGATGAGTGTTAGACAAACTCACTCGGACACACACACACACACACACACACACACAGTTAACTTTATGAACTGTTGCTTAGATTAAAAATGCTAAATAAATGCGTTGAAGCCATGTGACAACAAAATAATACTGTATGTTAAGGCCCGTTTCCACTAAGTGGTATGGTACTGCACATTTTCATGGCCGTTTCCACTGTTAAAGGGCATACCAAACCAAACTGTACCGTACCACTTTTTCGGCACCCTTTCGAAAGGGTACCAAACACAAGAAAAAGTACCAAAAGGTGGAGCTACTGAACGCTGATTGGTTACAGAGATACGTCACGAGCTCGTGGAGCTAGCCAGAATTAAAACAATGGAACCGCCATGTTTTTAAATACACAGCCGAGACATTATCATAATTTTTTATGCATATAAAAACGAGCCATGGTTGACCCGCGTTCAGACAAACTTTGCCGTCGTCTTGATAAACAGCCACAAAGCCAAGAAGAACGAATTCTGCCGTGTCCTGTTGTTTTACGAGCTCGTCTAAATGTGCGAGCAGTTTCACTTTGTCCAGAGAGCTTGCGATCGCATCTATATTTAAAATAACAAACTTTTTGAGCTCATATTTTTAACCTGCGAGTAATCACTGAAGCACTCTGATATCCGATCCATTCAGATGCAGACAAACGCGAGAGTAAAGAGCGAAAAAACAAAGGAGAAGCCTGACAAAACAGCAGTAAATAATGCTTCTGCAACCTAAAACATGGACAAACTTTCATGTTTAACTATTATTATCATCTTTTGGACTATTATGAACTCGGAATGACTGAATTACTCTCTACCCGTACCGTACTGTACCTCTTAGTGGAAACGAGCCATTAGACTACTGTTTCAAACTGAATTATATTCATTGCATTTTACCACAAGTTATACATTAGTTGGTATTTTATTCCAAACACAGACAGTAGTTTGTATTACCTGATAAAACAGATGTAATGGTGTTCTCCTCAGGTGTGTTCCTGACAGTCAAAGATCATTTGGACTGGGAATTCAGTGGATCGTGGTCAGGACTCTGGGAGGGATCCCTGGCCCCATAGCATTCGGCTCTGTGATCGACATCTCCTGCCTGCTGTGGGAGGAGCAGTGTGGAGAATACGGTTCCTGTTACCTGTACCACAACTCAGCCATGAGTCAGTACTCACTCGTCGCCGGCATCATCTACAAGGTAGACAAAAATACACTTGGATATTTTTAGAATTCCAGAAAAAAAGGCAGAAATGTTGCCTGAGAAACCAAAGCTGACTCATTGAATACACTTTGGCAAGTATGAGAGTCTTGAAACTGATTTTCAATGCACATCAGCAGGCCATTTATTTTGAAGCACTATACAGCATTCAGAAGTTAAAGAAGTTTTATAAGGTTTTCTGTCCATAAAAGCATTTTAATTGGCCATTTTAGATTTATTTTAACTTTAAGTACCTTTATTGCTACAGTACATACCAACCCAGAAGCGTCATGTGCTGTTAAACCTAGATTTTTAAGACGAGTTGATTTTCAATAAAACCTTCAAAATGTTTTTATTTTAATTTTCAATATTTGTAATTATTACGTTTTGTGATTGTATTGTATGTAGTCATGGACCACAAAACCAGCCTTAAGTTGCATACACCAGTGTCACACATGGGGATTTTTCTCTTATACCAAAAAATATTAGAATATTAGGTAAAGATCATGTTGCATGAAGATATTTAGTATATTCCCTACTCTAAATGTATCAAAACTCAATTTTTTTTATTAGTAATATGCATTACTAAGCACTTCACATGGCGTAATTTAATGGTGATTTTCGCAGATGTTAGAATTTTTTTAACCTTCAGATTCCAGATTTTAAAACGGTTGTCAAAATATATAAACCTAATATTATCATATCCTAACTGTGCATTCATACTAAAGGCGGCGAGAGCGCCAAAGTAGTCAGAAGTCATTCATTTTCAATGGGAGCCAGCGGCAATAAGCAGCAAGGTTTGAAAGCGGGGATCTCATGCTAACTATAATGACAGTACAAAACAGTATTGCTGCTTTAGGATATTTCAGACATATGGACACATATTGGATAGCCGGAGCAAAGCCACAGCACACACAACAACATGATCTTCCATAGTTAAATGAATTTGATTTGAAAAGGCACGCAACATTTTCCCGCTAGATTTCCTGCTAGTTTTTTTTATGCAGGACTGTAAGTGATTTGTTAATATGCTGCAACGCCCCTTTTAAATATGAGATCAGTGTAACAAACTTTGACGCTCTCACCACCTTCGCTGTGAACGCACAGTAACAAAGTATACATACGTTTTTTTTTTTATTATCTTTTAGGTGATGTATAATCCTCAGTATAAAAAAAAGAAAAATATTTTAAAAACACTCATTTGAGATACACCATAAACACAGGTGTTTTACAGTAGTGTTCAGTGAATGGACTTTGCTATTTTCAATGTAACCCACCCACAAGCTATAAAAACAGACTCTTGTACATTTTTGCAACAGAGGACTACGTTAACAAGTGTTTCTATTTGTGGCTTGAAGATTCCAAATATAAGCATGTCTAATTTGTCTCTCATAAACAGCATGTTTCTATGAAGCACTAAAGAGAACTGCAGTTTTGGTCTTAGTGTGGAAGACTGAATTCATTCAGAACTACTATTCTCAACGTAAATGCTTTCAAAACTGAATAATATTTACAGAAAGAAATTAAGTAAAATTTAATTTATTATAAATAAACTTTTTGTGTGAGTATTAGTAGAGTTAGTAAACTGTTAGGGTTAGTAGGAAACACTAATATGTAGCTGCTAATTAATATACAGAATGTCTCGAAACATAATGTGTTGAATGACTGCAAAACTAAAGCATTAGCAGATATTAAGCAGAAAATCTGATGATAATTTGTGCTAGCTTTGTACACACATTTGCAAAAATGATTACCAGTTAGTGAATATCTATTCAATTCAATTTATTTATTTCTATAGCAATTTTACAATGCAGCTTAGCATAGAAGTTGTAGTAAATTAAAACTGTGTCAGTTCAGTTTTCAGAGTTGAAGTTCAGTTTATTTCTGTTCAGTGCAAATTTCTCTTCTGAAAGTCCAAACACTGAAGAGCAAATCCATCGATGCACAGTTCCCAAACCAAGCAAGCCAGTGGCGAGGAACAAACTTCTCCAATTGACAAAAGTGAAGGGGGAAAAAAGTCTGTAGTGGACTACTGATAAAATGGAACCAGGCATTTTGTCCTGAGGCTAGCAAATTTTATTAAATTTTTTTTTACTTTGTCCTTTCTTTCCTATCAGAGACTACTACTAATACAATGAATTATAGTGGTGAATAACAGGGTACAGAGCAGTAGCAAAGTTTTTATTTTATCATTTTTTCAACAATCAGGTGAAGGCCAAAGTCTGTAAATCAGAAAAGTGAAAACAACAACATTTACAATTTTTTTAATTTTTTTTATTATGTATTATATTTTCAGCAAAAGTAAAAAAGGTTGAACAGTAAATAACAATGAATGCCAGTGATTCAAAAAGTGATTAAATACCTTTTTAACATTTAAGCAAATCAGCAAATGACTTTTGTTACACTGAATGAGTTTTTAAAGGTATCTTTGGTAAATGTTGGTAAAAAAACCAAAAAACTTAATCATCATTTGTTTTTGTTTTTTTTACCAAGATTTACCATTTATTTTAAATGAAAATGAGGGTAATTTTTTTCACGTATTTAATTTTTCGATCTCATTCACAGGTTTTAGGCACCTTTTTCTTCTTGCTGGCCACCCTGCTTTACCAGCCGCCTCCCGAGTCTCCTCAGAGCAGCTGCGAGAGCACAGATGTAGGAGAGAGCAGAGACCTTCCCATCAAAGACCACCCTGCTGAAATCATCTCCAACCCACATGCCAAATTATGACCCTAGTCCACATCTACACTGACAACTCACTTCAGAGAATGTGTGTGCAAGGATGAGAATGAGTGCAAGGTCAAACACCATCACTGTGCCCTGACTTTCTGACTGGACATCCTTCCCAACATGCACTTGTGATTCATATGTAGTCTTATCACTGAAATTAAATCAACCTTGAGAGCCTCCGTCACAACGATAGACCAAAGGTCAGCGGTGAAATCACACTGTATATTACAGCGTCCTTGTTACAGTGTAATTGTATATTTGAGGGGATAGTTCACCCAAAAATAAACATTCTGTCATTTAACCACCCTCCACCTGTTCCAAATTTGTTGGTTTCTGTCTTGCGGTGAACTCAACAAGAAGATATTTTGAAAAATGCTTGAAACCAGCAGGCATTGACTTACATTGTTTTTGTTTTTCCTACTATGGATGTCAGTGGCTGCTGGTTTCCAACATTCTTCAGAGTATCTTCTATTGTGTTCAACAGAAACTCATAAAAGTTTGGAACCACTTGAGGGTGAGTAGATAATGAGGAAATGTACAATTTTGGGTGAACTTTGCCTTTAAGGCGAGACACTGCAGGCTAAAACTTTGAGATTTTGGGGTCATTTTTTTGCTTTTATTTCAGGGCAGTCTAAAGAATACAATCAAAACTCACTATTAAGATTTTTTTCACACTTTAAAAATATGTGTCTGTAGATTTAGGTTGTAATACACATTTTTAAAGACAAAAATCTGTCAAAATTAGCTTTTTTCTTCTCACTGAGCCATAAATCTTCACTTTACACCAGCACTAAAAGTATCAAACTGCAGTTATATTCATACTGTACCTACTCTATACATACTGTACATAATTTGCCTGATTATATACATTTTATTCCTAAAACTTTATTTCTTTTTTTTACTGGCTGTTTACAGTATTGTCTGAATAATAAATTGCTAAAAATTTCCAAAAACTTCCATGTAAAAAAACATGTACTATTAAGTTAAAATGTAATAAGTCAGAAATGAAAACAGAATTTTAAACCTCATCTATGGTTTAGACCTTTGTGCTAGACATTTATGCAAATCAGCACATATTTGATTAAATAATTCCTCATTTGCTTATTTAAACATTTATTTTTTACTTTTAATACAAAAAAAGTTAGCAATTCTTTATGTAATTGTGGCAGAGGCCAGCTAGTGAAGTGCTATACAGGTAAACGTCAATCCCTCTAAAGGTGCTCTAGTGACAGACGCCATGGTCTTTAGCCTCCATGTTAGAGCAACTGACTCCCATGCGAAGAATCGCGATCCCAGCTCAGAACAGGATGGTTGCAGTAGGACCAGCAGCTTACATTTGTGCCGTGATCCGGATGGGAGTGAGGTTTTGGGGGGTTGAGTGTAGCAGAGGCCAGCCAGTGATGTGCTGTGCAGGTAAACCTCACTCCTCTGACCTCAAATGGTGCTCTAGTGACAGATGCTAGACGCCATGGTCTTTAGCCTCCATGTTAGAGCAACCGACTCCCATGTGAAGAATCGCTGGTTCGATCCCAGCTCAGAACGGGATGGGGGCAGTAGGACTGGCAGGGTTACATAATCAATCAACTGTGAAAGTATGGTGATAATTTTTTTTTTTTTTATCTCGTTCCCCTGCAGTGTCTTGCCTTAAATTTTGAGTTATATTAACCGACAATATGTACTTAATATAAAGTTTAATTGCATAATTTACTGTTTCAAGTACATATAGCAAACGATACTGTAAAATATGGTGTTACCCAAACAAATTACAAAAACTGAAGCAACCAAAAGCTAATTGAAATTAAATTAAATATTAGAGCATTTTTGTAAGGAAAAAGCCATAGGTGATGTGATAAAAAAGAGCACTTAATATAAATGTAACAGTAAAAGGGATATTATGAAGTGTTACGCTTTTATAAAATGTAGAAATTTGTTAATACAAATGCTGCTAAGTTATAGTATACATGAAGGAAAACTGACAATTAGTTGCAAACTGTGCCTTTAAAGAGTTTTGCATCAATCAGCACAGTTAGAACAGAAAAAAAGATCTAAATGTCCTACTCATAAACCCTTAAATCTCTCTAAATTGCACTTTAATCTCACTTCACTGATGGAAAACAGCATCTAAACCATGTACAGTAGTGAACTATGTGCCATTAAGCTGCATTTTGTCCGTATTACACAGTTCTAGACTTCATTGTGATACCATCTAAAGCATGTAAGACTTTTTATATTTCATTTTGAATAACAGTTTTAAAAATGTGGCAAAATACTGTAGCTCAGGAATGAGCAGGACAAAAAGGCCTCTGTGTCACATAGAGATGCAAGGGAGAGATGAAGGTTTACAAAATTACCTTTTTGCAACTGTATCCCAGGTGGGATTTTCCTGAAAAGCACTTCACTTTGAGATTACACTGTAAAACGTGAAAGGACAAAGTTATTGGTTGTTTAAAACAGCATTTTATATTCCTTTTTGTATGTAGCAAGATTTTTTTGTTTTGTTTTGAAACATTGAAGTACCCCAAGCTGCTTAAATCCAAATATAAGAAGCGTAACTAACATCTCTGTACATTTAATATGCATCTACATTTAAACTTCATTTGTTAGGTTTAACTAATACATCTTACCAATGATACACTATGTTGAGGTTTTTTATTTATTATTACATGCATTTGTCATGATTCATTTTCTCTTGTTTGTTTTTCATTCGTTAATGTGACGGATTTAGAATGATTACATCAATATGACAAACCCTGAATGACAGTGATGCACTCAGAAGTTGAAGATTTGCACAATGAATTTGAACATGCACTACAAAGCGTGGCATGATGTTTGTGTTTGACTTGTGTTTGTTTTTGTGTATTTTTTTTTACTCCAACAATTTGTCACAAAAGGAGTTTGTGAGTGGGCCTGTTCTTGTCTTTACTGATAAGTTTGCGTGATTTTCTTTTCAAACCATTGCGTTTCTAACCACCTGCTATGTAATTAGTTTTGGTACTTTCTTTGTCAAGTAATTTTTATGCAGCAGTTTCGATAAAAGTTTTAAGCAACAACCCAAATATAGACAAAAGCCAACTGTCATTTTTTTTTCTCCTAAATCTCTTGCTCTATGCCTACATAGACATATACAGAATACACTCAACGGCCACTTTATTAGGTACACCTGTTTAACTGCTCGTTAACACAAATTTCTAATCAACAAATCGCATGGCTGCGGTTTAAACCGAGCATCAGAATGGGGATGAAAGGTGATTTAAGTGACTTTGAACGTGGAATGGTTGTTAATGCCAGTGGTCAGAAAGAAATGGCCAGACTGGTTCAAACTGATGGAAAGGCAACAGTAACTCAAATAAGCACTCAGCGGTCTACAGAAGAACATCTCTGTATGCACAACACATCAAACATTGAGGCAGATGTGCTACAGCAGAAGACCACACCGGGTGCCACTCCTGTCAGTTAAGAACAGGAAACAGGCTACAATTTGCACAGGCTCAACAAAATTGGACAACAGAACATTGGAAAAATGTTGCCTGGTCAAATGTGTCTCGTTTTCTGCTGCAACATTTGGATAGTAGGGTCAGAATTTGGTGTCAACACCATGAAAGTATGGATCCATCCTGCCTTGTATCAATGGTTCAGGCTGCTGGTGGTGGTGTGTAAGGGTGTGGGGGATATTTTCTTGGCACACTTTGGGCCCACTAGTACTAACTGAGCATCATGTCAACTCCACAGCCTACCTGAGTATTGTTGCTGACCATGTCCATCCGTTTATGACCACAGTGTACCCATCTTCTGATGGCTACTTCCAGCAAGATAGCGCGCCATGTCATAAAGCTCGTATCATCTCAGACTGGTTTCTTGAACATGACAATGAGTTCACAGCACTCAAACGGCCTCCACAGTCATCAGTTCTCAATCCAATAGAGCACCTTTGAGATGTGATGGAATGGGAGATTCGCATCAGGAATGTGCATTCGACAAATCTGCAACAACTGCGTGATGCTCTCATGTCAATATGGACCAAAATCTTTTAGGAATATTTCCAGTACCTTGTTATATCTATACCACGAAGGATTAAGGCAGTTCTGAAGGCAAAAGGGGGTCCAACCGGTACTAGTATGGTGTACCTAATAAAGTGTCCGGTGAGTTTATATCACACAAATATAACTCGTTTTATGCATATTTCTTGTAGTTTTATTCTATAAACTCTAATTATTTTTTATTTTAAATCAAATATGATAATTATTTTACATTTTTTCACCTCACTGCTTTGGGCCTCAGGTATTGACATACAAATTGTATGCATAATTGCAGCTTTGAGAATACATCCACTTATTTGATTCAGGATATTTTAGTTGAATTAGATCAAACTTTACTTTCAGGCTTATTTATTGTTCTTATGCAACATTCAGTTACTTGTGCCAATACACACTAAGATAAGCAATATTCACCACAGGCTTCCAGCAGCTGACAAAACAAGCTCCATTCTTTAACAATGGTGACCGCAAGTTCTCAGGTAACCAGACATAACCAAAATAACAGTACAAAAGTCTTTCCTTGTCACTTAACATAAAATAACATAATGTAATCGTTCTGCCTATCCTGTCACACCGACAGCAATTGTGCATTAGAAAATATGCAAGTACTAGCAGTTTGTCCCGGCTAAAAAAAAAAAGCTTAAACCAGCCTAAGCTGGTTGTAGCTGGTCGACCAGCCTGGTTTTAGAGGGGTTTTGGCCATTTCCAGGCTGGTTTCCAGCAATTTCCAGCCTGGTCTTAGCTGGACAGGCTGGAAAATGACCAGCTAAAACCAACTTGACCAGCCTGGTTTAAGCTGGACATAGCTGGTTATGGTCAAGCATGTTTAGCTGGTGAACTCCCAGCCTAACCAGCTAAGACCAGGCTGAAAATGGCTAGAAACCAGCCTGGAAAAGGCCAAAACCCCTCTAAAACCAGGCTGGTCGACTAGCTAAAACTAGCCAACCAGCTTAGGCTGGTATAAGCTGGATTTTTTTAGCAGGGATGCTAGTTGGTGATAAAAGTGTTGCATTTAGTTTTAACACAAATATAGATATATTTGTAAAATATTTAATATTAAACATTTTGTGGATTGTAGAATCAAAAATGTTGTTGAATATCTAGAAATGTGTTGTTTTAGCTCATTTAACCAAGTAAACAAACAGCAGAGGATCTACTCACGTCTGGTCAATGGCATTGTGTTGGTGCCACTAGATGTCACTGCAGATACATTGTTGAAATATAGGCCCGATATGAAGTCACTACAGAAAGGTGATTAAAATAACATGTTTAAACTCTTTATTTAAAAATAGATTTTCTTTAATCAACATTGCACGTGTAAACACACTGATAACAATAATGTATCGCCATGCTCTAAAATGTAACGTTTTATATTGGAAAATATGATTCACAGGCAGGGACCTTTTAAGGGGCAGTGGCTCAAGTAAAAAAAAAAGGACACTTTTTATTAAATAATAATTGTACTTTAATAAATAAAATATATTAAAGGACATTTCTTCTTAAATTCACCATATACTCACCCTTAAATGGATAGTTCATTCAAAACTAATAATTCTGTCACCATTTACTCACCTTTTACTTGTTGCAAACCTATTTGACTTTTTTTTCTTCTGTTGAACACACAATATTTTGAAGAAAGCAGTAAACCTGTAACCATTGACTTTCATGGTATTTGTTTTCTCTACTCTGAAAGGCAATGATTTTAAGTTTATAGCTGTCTTTAAAATACCTCTTTTAATCTTTAATTAGTTAGTGTTCAACAAAATAAAGAAACAAGATTTGGAATCACTTGAGGATGAGTAAATTTACATTTTTGGGGGAACTATCCCTTTTAAATCTATTATTTTTGAGTATTTTTTTCTGTTAATCAAAATAATAAAATATTTTGGGGAATATAGGACACACTGATAGTCACTGACTTCCATAGCTAGCCCATGTGTACATGTTTTACAGCTTCAATTAACATTATATTTTCTGAATAAACGACAGCAAAAACAAGAGGGCAATATTTTCACTATCCAGCTGTCGTTTCTCTATTACATTAGCCTGTATGCCTATGATATTGCCCTGGCTAAACTTTAGCTAACTTATTACATGGTTGTTAATCAGGAGGATGTTAGCAAGACAAATCAGCCTATTTGCTTTTGAACTTTTGGATAAATAGCTGACGTTAAATTTGAGCTTAGGTAGTCTCTTTTTAACCGTTACTGACCTCCACACAATATAGATGAATGACGGATGAATTTACATCGGCAGTTCTGTCTATCATATCGTGCTGCTGTAACGGAGGTGGCCCGGATGCAGGAGTTGGCGTACAGTAAGCGCGGATAGACGTTACTCCACTGTTGACACTTCACTTTTTCAGGTCCAAATAACAATGTAAATAGGGTCTTCCTTAGAGCGTTCGTCTCACATGTGGTTTCTCTTTCCAAATCGCCGGTTCTAGGCTCGCTTGGAGCGCTTAGACTAAAACTAAGATATACTTTAAAATTTAGCTTTTTTATTGTTTGACAGGAAAAGCTGTCCTTAAATAGAACACGCATTCACTTACATTATATTATTATTAGCATTTAAACAATAATTATCCCCAGGAAAAAGGGCACTTTCTCTCCAGGAGAAAAAGGGGCAGGGGCTCAAGCACCCAAAGCCCCCACATCTGCACGTGCCTGTTCACAGGTTTTGTAATCTTTACAAAAAACACTATTTTCTCGGTATTAGATTGAAAGACCAGAGAAAGCCCATGGCAGTATGATCGGAAGTGGACAAAAGGCTTAAGCATTTAAACAGCTTGTTTTTGACGAGAATGTGTCTCGTTTACCTGTGATCCGATCGAGCAAAAGTTGTCTTATTATCGTATAAACAGGGCAGCATCAGTCATGCTAAATTTGCCGGCTCTGCGTAGTAATCCTTGCCTTTCTCATAGTAAGCTTCATGAACTAGGCCATGTACGGTGCGCGATTGAAGAAGCCGCGCGCTGCAGCACGCAGGCGCGCAACGAGGAAAAATAGACTGACTGCATCAAAAATGCACTCATATTATTGCGCAGCGACAAGACACAATATAGATCGCACCACCAAACACATGAAAACGAAAGTAACGACCGTGGCTTTAAAAATGTAAGAAGTAGAAAGTAGGCCTACAGATATTTGTGTAAAATGTAAGAAGTAAAAAGTTGTCAAAAAATAAGTAGTGGAGTAAAGTACTGATACCAGAAAAAAACTACTTAAGTACAGTAACGAAGTATTTGTACTTCGTTACTTCCCATCTCTGAAGTTCACATACCCTGTCATACAGGTGCAGTTCGCTGTGAGAATACAGTTGTTTTGCTTGTTGATGATTACCCAGGTCTTGTACAGTTCTATCTTCTTTCCTTGTCTTTGGCTAGGCAGAACGTCGGTTTTTAGCACTACATAGTTTTGAATCTGGTAATTATGGAACTATTTATTGCACAGAACAAAATTGTAGGCATCCAAAGACTTGTAGGCCTTTAATTTCTCTTGGGGTTTCAATGATGTAGTTGTTTATTTTGGACTGGATGCTTGGCCATTTCGTCTAATCCAATATTCATTGTGAGGGTGCTAATGGCAAATGGATCTGTCAGACAAACACCGCTGACTTTATTGTTAATTTTGCAGAATAACCGTTTATCACTGGGTGACAAGCTGTTATAATACGCTAAAAGCATTATGTAAATAATATTGTAATGAAGTTACGGGAAGAAGGAGGCGGAGAACCGACGAACTTAAAATAAATATTTATTAATAAAAGGGGACGGCAGCTCCTCACGGAGACTGCCGTCTAAATCAAAACAAAAGGACGGCAGCTCCTCACGGAGACTGCCGTCAAACTGAAAGCAAAAGTAAAACATGTCCGGGCCCGGTCCTCTCTCTCTGTCCTCTGCCATCGTTCCTCCTCTTATAGTCCAGAGCTCCTTCCGTGGGATTGAAGGCAGGTGCGCGCCACAGGTGCATCTCATCTGTGGCGGGCCTCGTTTCGCTCCCACGGCTCTCAGCCACGCCCCCTCGCCCCAAATATATATATAATATGTAATCAATATAACTTATCTCTAATACAACAACAAATTCTGTACCGCATCTAATGTCATTCCCTCGCTGTAAATGCTAGCACTCCCGTTTTTTTTTTGCAACCTCGCTGCACGCGCATCCTGAATGTTTACAAACCGTTAATTCGTCTATTCACTATTACAAAACATAACTACAAATAAAATCATAGTCACCACAAACTGGATTTTTCCACCAGTATTTTTTGTAGGCAACAAGTTAATTGTGATTATAGCACAATATATTATAGCAAATATATATATATATTATAGCAAATATATATATATATATATATATATATATATATATATATATAT
>CAIGQZ010001345.1:2984101-3001922 GCA_903798205.1 Danio tinwini
ATATATATATATATATATATATATATGCGTATGTATACGTATGTATACGTATGTATATGCATGTTTTTTTGCCTTACCTAACTATGAACGTTGCCTTTCGTTGTCTAGGTTTATCTACTTCCCAATAACTCTGTGGTTATTTCACTCACCTTTCATGCCAGAGATCTGTGTTCAATCCCAGACAGAAGTGTATTGTGTATGTATGGGTATCATGTCTATATATGTATAAAGTGTGTCATGTGTATCATGCATCTATATGTAAAGTTTATCGTGTGTATATGCATAGAGTGTATCGTGTCTTTTTATTTTATTTTTTGCCTTGTTTTGCTCTTTGTGTCTTATTAAAAAAAATTTGTTTTTAATAAATTTCCAAAGCAAGTTGCCTTTCATTGTCTAAGCTCTTCAACTTCCAATAGCTCTGTGGTTATGTCACTCACCTTTTATGCCAGACAGGAGTGTATCATGTAAGGAGTTTACATCATGTGTGTGTATGTATGGAGTGTGTCAGTGTATATGTATAGGGTGTATCATGTGTTTATATATACAGTGTATCATGTGTGCATATGTATAAAGTGTGTCATGTGTACAAATGTATAGAGTGTATTGTGTATTTTGTGGTGTATATGTATGGACTGTATTATATGTGTATATGTATAGAGTGTATCATGTGTGCATATGTATAGAGTGTATCGCGTGTGTGTGTATATGTGTCATGTGTAATATGCATCATTGTCTAAGTTCATTAACTTCCCAATAGCTTTGTGGTTACGTCACTCACCTTTCATGCCAGAGACCTGTGTTCAATCCCAGACAGGAGTGTATCATGTGTGGAATATATCATGTCTATGTATGTAAGAACTGTGTGTGTATATGAATGCACTGTATCATGTGTATATATGTATCTCTATAAAAAGTCTATGTGTGTATATATATATATATATATGTATATAGCTAATCACAGTGTGTATATGTATAGAGTGTAACATGTAAAGATTGTATTCTGTCTTTTTTTTTTTTTTTTGCCCTGCCTAACTCTGTCTTTTATTAAAGATTTCGTTGTCTAGGCTCATCAGCTTCCAATAGCTCTGTGGTTACGTTACTCACCTTTCATGCCAGAGACCTGGGTTCTATCCCAGACAAGAGTGTATCATGTATGGAATGTATAATGTGTCTGCATGTATGGAGTGTATCATGTCTGTAAATGTATAAACTGTGTAATGTGTGCATATATATATAGAGTATAGGGTGTGTATTTGTATAGAGTGCACTGTGTATTTGTTTCACTTGCCTAACTTTGTCTCTTATTGAAGATTTTTTGTTCTTAATAAATTTCCAAAGCAAGCTGCCTTTCGCTGTCTAGTTCATCAACTTCCAATGGCTTTGTGGTTACGTCACTAACCTCTAATGCAAGACAGGAGTGTATATGTATAGAGTGTATCATGTGTGCAATTGTATAGAGTGTATTGTGTACATGTATAGAGTTTGTATTTGTATGGAGTGTATATATGTCATGTGTGATGTTACCTTCCCAATAGCTCTGTGTAGACTTCACTCACCTTTCATGCCTGAGACCTGTGTTCAATCCCAGACAGGAGCGTCTAGTGTGTGGAGCTCATCATGTCTATCTATATATATATTTATGTCGTGTGTATTTTTTTGCCTTATGTATATAAGATTGAAGTTTTTTGTTCTTAATAAATTTCCAAAGCAAGTTGCCTTTTGTTGTCTGGGTATGTCAACTTACAATATCTCAGTGGTTATATCATTCACCTCTCAAGCCAGAGACCCGGATTCTATCCCTGACAGGAGTGTATCATGTGTGTCTTTCTATAGAGGGTATCATTTGTGTATATGTATAGGGTGTGTGTATATGTATAGAGTGTATTGTGTTTTTTTTTTGCCTTGCCTATGTCTCTTATTAAAGATTTTTTTTTTCTCAATATATTTAGACAAAGAAGCAAGTTGCCTTTCGCTATCAGCTTTATCAGTTTCCAGTAGCTCAGTGGCTACATGACTCACCTCTCACGCCAGAGACCCAGGTTCTATACCAGAGCCTGACAGGAGTTATGTGAGCAATTCCACCATTATGGATGAAACATGTGCAGTAAAAATTCAAAACATAGATTCACAGAGAAAGTGTATGTTAACATTATATTGCAATGTTTATTTAAACTTTTCAAAACTACTAACCACAGAGTTATGGGGATCATAAAAATATCAATCTGTAAACAACTTTTAGGTTTTAAATAAGGGAAATAAGCATGCGTTATGGATGTGACTAAAAAGGTCTGAGAGTTTACAGTATAAGACATTTTTTGTAGAAATTCACTGAATTAAAATGCACAACCCAAAAGAAACACTGCTAATCTAAAGAATAAAAGTTGTCTCTTTATAAAACAAACATGATTGATTTCATTTTGTTCGACATTTTTGTATTTATGTGGAAAAAGCTTTCGTTATGGATGTGACATCTCTCCGTTATGGATGTGACAGATATGAAATTGCCACTTGTGTGATTTTGGTAAATCAAATATAATGGTTTGAAAACATTGACAGAGACATTTTTGAGTAATTTTACAGTCCTGTAAAATATAAGCCTACACAAAAAAACAGAAAGGGTTTCAATATTTTGGTGAAAACTTATTTTTTTTTTCAGGGCAAGGTTGACATTTGCATGGAATTGCTCATGTATAGATTTGAAAACAAGTTCACAATCATTGAAAATAGTAAGCTACTAAGACTAGTAATATGTAATGGCAGTTTAGTGTTCAATTTGGCATTAGCATCTTTGCTTAAGAAATGAGATGGAATAAAATATCAGTCTCTAAGAACAGGACATGGAGCCTAAAGCACATGAACATTCTTAGGCTCAGTGCTGCAGGTGAAAATTCAGAGGAACTTTAGAAATTTAAAACACCTGAAGACTGTGTACTTGTGTTCACTAAGAGGGTAAACAGACATTTCCAGTTAAAGAAGAACTAAAAACTTCTTGGAATAATGAGTATACTGTACAACTAATAATAGTTTTAGGTGAATTGCTGATGTAGATGCCAAGAAAGTAAGACAAAGAACATACAATAAGTCCTACAGTGGTGATTCCTACAATACTTTTAAATGAGCTCAGGTAGATCTCGAGAACTCCCCCTTTTTTGATAAGAGCTGATGACAGAAAATGATTGCTATGCAGAGATATGCTGCTGGATGAGAGTTTGATTGTAGTGCTAAATTTAGATTGATCAATTCACTTGTAGTGCATGTTTTTAGAATGTGGGAGGAAACCGGAGAACCCAGGGGAAACCCATGCGAGCCCGAGAAGAACATGCTAACTTTGCACAGACACAACAGCCAGCCTGTTAAAGGACTAGAATCGATGACATTCTTGCTGTGAGGCCACTGTGCTTTGAAGGGAAAGGTGGAGGAGTAGGGGTGGAAGGTTTTTTTTTTCAAATTGAAGATGACTGTAGTGAGAAACCTTGGCTCTTTATAGTGGGTTAGGAATCGTCTGATTGGTGGATCATACATAGTTAATGCAGAACCAGCCGTGTTCAATCATAATCACGTGATCCTCTCGAAATTAGTTTATAAACTTCACTTCAAGAGTTCTGATGATTGATGTTGCTGATGATTGATTATAAAGCAAGTTTGGCATGCTGTCCCTGGAGAGAGACCTGAGCTCAAATGTTCCTTGAGCCCTGGGCTCCCTCCCATGTGCAGGGCGAGAGGAGAGCTATGAACTCAGGTAGGTCCCGAGAACTCCCCAAAATGCTTCGCTTGGGACAGCAGCCACGTATTTGAAGAACCCCCCCAAAAGGCAATGAAGATCAATGCAATATCCGGCTGCTGGGTATAAAGTGTTAAAAAGGTGGTACTAGAAATGGCTTGTGAAGCAAAAATGGGACTGGTGCAGGTGTAAATGGTGAGATAAGAGTGGTCACTGCTACTGAAGTAGTGTACTGGCAAACAAATTATGTACAACTATGTGTGCTCCAGTGGCAATGTTTAATTGCATTGACCGGGCGGGAGAGTGTGGTGAATGTAATGATCTAAAGCAGGTTTGCTTGAGCTCTGTTAGAGAGGCTTAACATGGCAGTGGTGAAATGTAGCCTTAAAGTTCAGTAGAGTGTCTCTGCTGCTGCAGAGGTGCAATGAGTGTCAGTATCATGGAAATATTGAAGGGTAGCTATGTGTCTACAGAGGCGTTTTACTACTGTGGCAGAGCTGAGTAGTGTATCGGTATAAAAAATTGGAAGTGGATATGAGCTCAGGTAGAGTGTCATTGCTGCGGCAGTGGTGCAGAGGGGAAGGAAGCTCAGCGGAGCATCTCTGTTGTGCAGAGGTGCGATGGAAGTCAATAATAAAAGGTAAAAAATATGCTTCTGCAGAAGCGTTTTAACTGCTTTTGCAGTGCTGGGGAGTGTGTCAGTAGTGGTATGGATGAATGATAGTGAATATGAGCTCAGGCAGACCGTTACTGCTGCAGAAGTGATGCAGAGGGGAATGAAGCTCAGCGGAGCGTCTCTGATGCTGCAGAGGTGCGATGGAAGTCAATATTGGAAGAAAAGTATGCTTCCACAGAGATGTTTTAACTGCTGTGACAGTGCAGGGGGGTGTATCAGTAGTTAATGTCTAAATGGAGGTGTATGTGAGCTTAGGCAAAGCGTCACTGCTGCAGCAGTGGTGCAGAGGGGGAACGAGGCTCGGCGGCACAACTCTGCAGCTGCAGAGGTGCATTGGTAGTCAGTGTCTGGAGTGTTATGTGTGCTCTCGCAGGAATGTTAAGTTGAAAGTGGATAGGAGCTCAGCTAGAGTAACACTGTTGCTGCAGTGGTGTGATGAGTGAGTATAACTCAGCGGATTAGAGAGTTGTGTGTACTCCTGCAGGAACATTGGTTCCTGTCAATAATAATATGGGTATGAGCTCAGCTAGAGCTACATTGTTGCTGCAGTAGTGCAATAGGAGATTGTAGCGTCATTAATAGTGAGATGATGCTACAATGAAATGTAATTAAATGGAGCTGCTGTAGAGGTGTGATGGTGGTCAGTATGGACACAATATGAGTTCTCCCTAAGCATTTACGGCTGTATTACTGCAGGGGAGTGTGACGATGGTGAAATTTTGGAAAAGTGAGTGTATATGAGCTCTTTAAAGAGTGTCACTGCTGTGGCAGTAAGAGCTTGGGGCTACCCCTGTGTGAGTCCGAGCTGCAGAAAATGAGAGTAAGTGAAATTATGGAAAAATGATAAAGAGGAAGAGAAAAAAAATTAAGCTAAGCGAGGCATCTCTGCAGTTGCAGAGGTGCAATGGAACTCAATAATAACAGGTAAATACGCTTCTGCTGAGGTGTTTAAACTACTGTGGCAGTGCTGGGGAGCGTGTCAGTAGTAGTAGTATGTTAAATGAAAGCGTATGTAAGCTCAGACAGAGCGTCCCTGCTGCGGTGGTGGTGCAGAGGTGAAATAAAGCTTAGCGGAGTTTCTCTGCTGTTGCAGAAGTACGGTGGAGGTCAATATTGGAATGCAAGTACGTTTCTGAGGAGGCAATTTAACTGCTGTGGCAGTGCTGGGGAGTGTGTCGGTAGTGAATTGCTAAATGGAGATGTGGAAGTGTATGTGAGCTCAGACAGAGAGTCACTGCTGTGGCAGTGGTGCAGAGGGAAAATGAGGCTTGGCAGAGCGTCTCTGCTGTTGCAGAGGTGCAGTAACATAATAAACATAGACATAAACATAGACATAATAAATTGTTTTAGCTGATATCCATGTGAGGCGTCTTAATAAGGGCATAGGCAACTGTGAATGGAAGCGCCTTTTGTTAATGCATGGTACGATAGCCTCATTGTCGCAGTGTGCAAGGATAGTAGAGGTGGGCATTCGTCCCCCCACAGGATAGCAGATGGATGGAGAGCTGAGGATATGGGGTGTGGCTTGTCTGGTGGTTCTGTATGTACCTCTTGAAGACTGAGTAGATGGAGTGATAGTGGAGTGGAGTTTAATGCCCTTAGTGATATAGAAATTTGTTTGAAATGTAAATGTATCTAACACTGAGTCAATGGATGAAACATTACTCCATTTGTCAGAAATGTCCTCCTCCCATTCATAGCAGTCAAAACGGGAAGTTTGTTTCTTTGCCGTTTTCACATCCAACCGACTTGCCATTATAAACTTACATATGACACTTGTCTATGGACATATGAGTCACTGTTGCATATTACAATTGGACTTCAATGCTTAATGCATTAAATGTTTTTTACTAACTGGGTAATAATCTTTTCAGAAGTTAAATGGCTATCAGATGTGGCATAGTATTAATTTATTTTTAATTCATTTATTATAATTTTTATTTATTTTTTTATTTTATTTATTTTTTTATATATCAATTGCCAACATCAAACTCTTAACTTAAAAGCGATGAAGAAATTTCACTTAGTAGAAACTGTTTGAATTGAATGTTAGTTATGGGCTTTACTTTAATCCATGAATAACATTATGTTTGGAATCTGAACGTGATTACAGTCACAAGCATATCTGGCCCAATTCATTCACAGTCTTTGCCACAGAGCTCATTCATGAGCTGTCAAGAGTGAGGGCTGGACCATCTCAAGTTTTTTAGAGCTCATTGAATGGTGACACTTCTCCTTTCAGCTATTGGCTGATGTCAATGAAAAGTGCAAGAGGCCGGCAGCCATTTTGTTGACCAAAATCAGTGTTTATGACTGGAGACGGTACTCCACTAAACGCACTCCAGATTAGTTTGGATGATAACAGTGCATTTCATGGATGTTTATCAGCGTATTAATAAGTTGTGGACTAAAGTTTTACGGATTGGATTGCCTGGACCCTTGCTTGAAAGGTGAGTTTCTTTGGTAGAAATCATTCTATTCACGCTAGTCTCGTCTTTCTAGTCTGTCAGTTATTTTTGCGAGCCTTCCCTTTAAAGCATGCTATGTACATTACCGCGGGTGCACCGCTAGGAGAGTAGTGAGAGTTTGGCTTCATTGCAATGGCTTGGATCACCAGCGTTTTGAGAGTTTAGGCGGAGTTCGTGGACGGTGATCAAGTTTTGACTGTGATCTTGTTGGAGAATGTTGGAGTTGAAGACACAGCGGATGCGTTGTGTAAGGCACTATGAAGTGGTAGGTTTTGATATTGTGGTTGAAATTGTTGTTGAAGTTATAGTTAGAGATGTAGTTGTTGTTTTTGAAGTAGTAGTTGTTGTTGTAGCAGTAGCAGATGATGCGAAGCAGTGCATTCTTCAAATCGAAGATGACTGTAGTGAGAAACCTTGGCTCTTTATAGTGGGTTAGGAATAGTCTGATTGGTGGATTATACATTGTTAATGCTGAACCAGCCATGTTCAATCACAATCCTGTGGTCCTCTTGAAATTAGTTTATAAATAAACTTCACTTAAAGAGATCTTCTTCAAGACAGGACTTTCTGTATGAAATTTGTACAAAATGTCTGCTAAAATGAAAGAGAAAGTCAGATTAATGGTAAAGGGATTGATCATGTATGCCTATTGATTGAAGGTTTGCAAAGAAATTTGATAGTTCCTTGTAAAAGTATTTTGTATTTTCAAAATACAAAATACAGTATTTTATTTTGATTCATTTGTGGCTGCTGTTTTGTAGTTTATTTTGATACATGTAAAATTGAGGTATTTTGTATTTTATTTTAAAATACATTTCAAAGATTTTTTGCCCATCCCTGTACACACACATGATATACCCTATACATATACACACACGATACACGCTATACATATACACAGTACCGCCGCTCCATATACGCAGAGTATGCAGGTTGCATAGGGCCTTAACTCCGGAGGGGGACACCATCTCTGTTGCAAAAAAAATAATTTATTAACATTTATTTAATAATATTAACATAAACTGAGTGTAAAAAAATATATATATTGATAATATGTTGTTAAATACATTTTTAAAAATTCATTTTTTGACGACCACAAAAGCAAACATGTGACTTTTTTTTCTGTGTACGCGCTCAGACGCGTGCACGTGGCGCAGTCCGGTCCACTTATCTTTGCGGCTGCTAGCAGCATATAATTATAATTGATAAAAAGACAACAGCAGTCTGGAGCCAAGAAGAGGGAAAAAGTACAAGATGATTACTTACATCACTTTCAGGTAATTGTGCTTAAACTATGACAGC
Organism: Danio tinwini; assembly: GCA_903798205.1. Classification (NCBI taxonomy): domain Eukaryota; kingdom Metazoa; phylum Chordata; class Actinopteri; order Cypriniformes; family Danionidae; genus Danio; species Danio tinwini. The sequence goes on from CAIGQZ010001345.1 coordinate 2,992,269, forward strand.
ACATGTTCTATGACTTTTGGCGTTTGCCCCTCTTCCCCATGTTGCTGATAATTAAACTCAATTATTATTATTAACTTGTGCAATACTTTACAATTCTGTTTGCACACCAGCTAACGTTACATACACATACACATGCACTGCACAATTATTTCACTGTATGTATTATTTATTATTATATAATTATTATATTATATAATTATATATCATATAATTCTTTGCATTCTTTACATCGGTGGTTTGGTGTGTTTTTAGGCTGGTTTTTCATTTTTGTACAGTACATTACAATTTGAAATAACAAAAATGACTCATTCTGTGATTTCTGAAAGATCAATAACATAAAATGAGTCAAATTACTGTAAGCCACAGGCCATGAACTATTTTTATTGCATGAATTCATTAATGATAAATTTTTCTGAATGTTAAAGTTTTTGTTTAAAAATACACTAATTTTAATACACTTTTTAATTCCTAAAAACCACAAATGTCTATGATTTATACTGACAGCAAGGGTCAGTGTATGTCACCATAGATTATAGTGCAAGTTAAATCCACATTTAGGTTGTAGTTTAGGCACATTATGAGGAGTGCTGGACTAGCCCATAGTCTTAATGCTATGTCATGAGTTTTTTTCTTTAAATAACTAATTTCTTCTGTATTGTACATGAAGGTTCAATGCTGAAATTTGTCACAAAAGAAGATGAGGTGTCCTGATCCAGCACTGCTCCAGAGACACCAGCAGCTGCACAGGTACAGACACAGGGTGCAGCACTGAGGACCGGCCACCTCCACAGGTACAAGAGAGTGTTTATTCCTTATCTTTTGTAAGTGTTTGAATTTGGGAATGCTTCAGCAGAACACACGTCAGTGTTTATTTTAATGTAAACTATTATTTTGTATAATTTTGAGTGTTTAAATGCATATTTATGTATATAAATTAATAAATACATGTTTAAATACATATGTTTGGGTGTTTTTGTTCCTCTTTGTTCCTTTTGTTCCTTTTGTTTACTGCACCACAGTAAAATTTCGCATAGGGCACCCTTTTGGCCAGCAGCGGCCCTGCATATACACACGATACACTCTATACCAGGGTGCTCAACCCTATTCCTGGAGATCGACCTTCCAGCAGTTTTCAGTTGCAGCCCATATCAAACACACCTGCCTGTAATTATCAAGTGCTCCTCAGGTTCTAATTAATTGGTTCAGGTGTGTTTGATCAGGGTTGGAGCTGAAATCTGCAGGAAGGTCGATCGCCAGGAACAGGGTTGGTCACCCATGCTCTATACATAAATACTCTATACATATACACACATGACACACACTATATATATATATATATATATATATATATATATATATATATATATATATATATATATATATATACATACACACACACATGGTACACCCTATACATATATACTCTATACATATACACACGATACACTATACATATACACACATATTACACTCTATACATATATACTCTATACATAAACACATGATACACCCAATACATATACACACATGGTACACTCTATACATATACACACGATACACTATATACGTATACACACATGATACACTCTATACATGATGCTACCGCACGCACATCTGATTGGTTGAAACATTGTATCATAAGCTCCACCCTTGTTGACCCTGGAACACTTAGAACTCTGCAATATCAGGACGTGCGCTCATGACCATAGGTGAGAGTAGAAACATAGATTGACCGGTAAATCGAGAGCTTTGTCTTTCGGCTCAGCTCCTTTTTTACCACAACGGACTGATACATCGACCGCATTGCTGCTGCCGCTGCACCAATTCGCCTGTCAATCTCACATTCTATCCTTCCCTATTTATTTATTTATTTATTTATTATTATTATTATTTTTTTAACCTCTCTATTTAATATCTGTGCTTGCAAAGGTTTTCCAAGTCTTTTAATCAATGTTCTCCGGGTCTGAATCTGGCTTAAATTGACTTGGCAATATTGATGCCATGCTTAACTGGAACAGATGGAGATTGCTGCTTTGGCAAGGAATGTGACAGTACTGAAACACTAAGATGTTTTCTAGTCAAAAAGCACTGGGACAGCTTACCAATCACAACAAACTTTGGTTCTAGGAAGGTGGGCTTTCCTCAAACTGCTGTTTGTGCATGCTTGTGAGAATGTTATTGTATAAATGTAAATATATATATATATATATATATATATATATATATATATATATATATATATATATATATTTGAACCACCAAACATGTTCTAGTGCACCCCCCAAAATAAAATCAAGACTTTGTAAAAAAGCATAATAGGACCCCTTTAATAGCAAATAGTGCTTCACTGATCTACTCAACAAACAATCTGACAGCAGCTGCAACCACTTAATATTTTCTGTTTACAGTGTTGGCACATATTTTTGTGGTTGGCAGAATATCTTAATACAGTTATTTGTGTGAATTGTTTTATAGACTATTCTTTTTCTGCATACAATTCCAAATCACTTACAGATGGGTGAAGGAAAGGAAGCTGCCACAAAATGCTCCCTACTCTAAAACAGATTATCACTTTCCTCTAATCCTCTAACAACAGCAATAGAGATGTGCTTGTTGAGATCCATCTGTGCAAATGAGTTTTCTAATTTAGTCAAATGATTCATGAACAGACGTTACATGTGTTTTATTAGTTTGATAGTTTCGGTTTTATCAGTGTACACAACAGCCAGTTGCAGATCTGATATTAGCATAATGACAGTGAGCGTTGTATAGCTGTAATAATGGAATGAATGGAAAAAAAGGCTGTCGGTTTTTGATTTATGAACAGGTGAGTCATTCCAAACTGGCAGAAGGAAAGTGTCCTGAAGCTGCAATTAACTAATGAGATTCTCATTTAGAGCATCTAATCCAGTTAATGATGGTGGGGAAAAAACAATTGTTGGACCTGAAAAAAAAAGATTAAGAATCGATTTTTTTTTTACACAATTAAGATCTGGAAAAAAACTTTCACTTCTTATAATATACAGTGCTCAACATGATTGAGTACACCCCATTTTAAAAATGGGGTGTACTCAATTATTATTATTATTATTATTTTTATTATTATTAATTTCTCAGTGAGGGGCTGCACGGTGGTGCAGTGGGTAGCACTTTCGCCTCACAGCAAGAAGGTCGCTAGTTTAAGCCTCAGCCTGGTCAGTTGGCGTTTCTGTGTGGAGTTTGCATGTGTTTGCATGGGTTTCCACCGGGTGCTCCAGTTTCCCCCACAAGTACAAAAACATGTGGTATAGGTGAATAGGTAGGCTAAATTGTCCGTGGTGTATGTGTGTGAATGAGTGTGTATGGATGTTTCCCAGTGATGGGTTGCAGCTGGAAGGCCATCTGCTGCGTAAAACATATGCTGGATAAGTTGGAGGTTCATTCCGCTGTGGCGACCCCAGATTAATGAAGGGACTAAGCCAAAAAGAAAATGAATGAACAAATGAATGAATTTCTCAGTGAATATAGGCTGTATTTTTGGTGCATTTAAACAAAACAGATTTATTAAACAGATACATTTAATAAAATAATATTTTAATCACCAAGTATATTCCGAAATTGAAAGATAATACAATTAAATTCAAGCTAAATATTGCAAAAACAAAATTACAACCTACAAAGTTTAACTAATTTTTTTTTTTGCTGCTTCTTTAGATTTTTCCTCTTTTTTTAATTTTTACATTTTTTTTTTCGACTTAATCCTTCTATTAACCTGGAGTCGCCACAGCAAAATGAAGCGCCTGTTTTTAAAATTTGTATTTAATAATTTTCTATAACGTGTAAATTTGGCTGTACTAGTTTTTGGACCGTTATAGTAAGTTATTTTGTTAGATAAGCTCCAGATTTGGCCTCAGTACTGACTAATCTAATGTATATGCACAAATATAATATTGTATAGCTTCCTATTATAAATATGAATTTAAAATATAGATTTGTGAGGGGTGCACTTATATATGCCAAGCATTGTACATTTCACCTGACCTCACTTCCTTTTTAAATTCTCAATCAATTAGTTAGAAGATTCAGTCTTTTTAAAGCCTTACTTTCTGAGAGTCAACTATACTCTGATTGTTCAAATACCTACAGTGAGCGTTGAAAGTCTAATGCCAAATATCATATCAATAAAACATTGGAAGAACAAGTTGATCTCACTCAAATTATTATTTTAACTTCTTGTTCCAGCTACTTTCTTAAAATTAGCTGAATCATCACAATTCTTGAGTTATTTTTTGAGACAACTTAATTGTTTTATGTTCATTTCAATTAAATGTGTAAAAACAACTCATTTAACTTAATCGGTGTTTGTTGGGAAAACATAAAAGAATTGTGTTGAACTTGAACCTCCATTGCAAGCATAACTTGAGCAGAATGTTTCTGGTAAGTGGTACATTTTTACTTGTTCAGAAATTAATGTGTGCTTGAAGTATACTGTAAAAGGCTCAAAAATAATCTAGAGAAAAGGTTATTATCCTGTTTAGTCATACAATCAGGGCTTAACATTAACACCTGCCAACCAGCCAAATGCGGGTATATTTCCCCTGTGGCGGGTTAGACAGCCACCGCCACTAGCCACTTTGGCTGGTTGAAAAAAATTTTTTAATTGAAGTTTTCTTAAAAGCAGGCTTCGACAATAAAGATGGCCCAATATGCATGCAAATGTGATCTTAGAATCGAGAATCAGCAAGATTATGTTTGTGGGAGCAAAAGAATGCAGCTAAATACCGAATGAGAGGATGATCACTTGCGTGTGCTCTCCCGTTTCCTTGCGTGAAACAACCGTGTCTAGAAACGCAGCTGCTGCCATTGGTTCTCTTTAAATAAACTAGACAAAAAGTTATGCTCTTGCACTCATAGTTTTGCTGCTTTCAAGAGATTTGTCTTTTGGTAAGCAGCACCGATTACTTATGCTTTAACCATTCTTTGAACAGACTCTTAATTGGCCTAGTGTTAACCTTGTGTGATCATCCTTTCATTATCACACAAGGAATGTTTTTCACCTGCTTTCTTTTGCTTACAGGTGTTTTTGGTAATATGGTTTATCTTCTTTTTTTTACAATAACATTGCTTTAATATAAGATTAACTCCCCATTTATGAGTAGTTAACTGGTGATCTGGGACCTGCAGCCAGGACAGATTACTGTGCATAGTTTTAGATGCACCACAGCAGTTATTTTTTAAATGTCAATTATTTTTATGCTTAGTATTTATTTATGTTTGGTATGGTCAGAGATAAATTTGGTAAATCCTTAATTTGAGCTCTGAAAAGTGATGTGAAATAAAAACTAATTGTAAAACAACACTATTAAACCATGGCCCATTTGCTCATACACGACACACATAAAGTGAAATTAATGAGAAGGCATGTGGACATAACACAAAATCCAAATCAAGTAATTTTAGCATGTCAAAGTCAAATTTATGCATATAAAATATATTTTTCCAACAACAGTGGCTGGTGATAATGGCGAGTGGCTAGTAATGTTGGAAATCTACTAGCCACAGTGGCTAGTGATCAAAAAAGTTATTGTCAAGCCCTGCATACAATCAGTATATAGTGTAAATAAAATAGATAAATTAATAAAATATTCTTTTAGTCATATTTATGTCAGATAATACAAAAAAAATTGAATTAATTAATGAGTATAATGAGAATACCTACTTGAAGGTTAGATCTTTCTTTGAAAGACTGAATATTGGGTGTAACCGTTAACATTTTTCCATAGGTGTTTTTGACAGAATAGTTTGCAGTTCATTCCACTGTGGTGACCCCTGATAAAATTAGGGACTAAGTCAAAGGAAAATGATTATATGAATACTTAGGTGTTTTGAAAAGGTACATCTTTCAAGTAAAAATTGTACCAGTAATAAAAAAACACAAGACAAATTTGATGTTCACACACTGATATAATTGCTCCATGATATATGAAATAATTTCTTTATTTGCTATTTTAAATATAATTTTCTTTTCAAAATGATGCAATAAAATGTATTTCATGGAGCAGTTATATCAGCGTATGAACCTCATAAACATTATAATAAACAGGGGAAGCTAAAACTATAATTCTATGTTGAGAACTATTATTATACAAAAATAAAATAAATTGATGTGATTTTATTTATCATTGCATCATGGAACGTAGCTGACCTTATACCATGAATCGATATTATCTCAAAGCACTCTCGTTTAAATTTCCTGTTCAGGATATAATCACAGATGCCTTTCATTCTAATGAAAACAAAAGAGAGCAGGAGACAGACGTCAGCACCAACACCTGTGGACCTGCAGCATTTTTCCTCTTTCCTTGTCACATGCAGAGTAATTGAAGGGTAGACCTACTGTTTCTAGAAGTGATGTGCCCTTTAAATGTCAGAAATGATGAAGATGCAGAGTGCAACCTGAAGAGCTCTAGAAAGAAATATATTGATCAGTTATAGAAACACTTAAAGAAGGACAAGAACTGCCGTTTTCGTTTAATTTCTACTGTTCTCTACTTACAATGCTACAAAGCTTACAATGCACTTACAAAATGTGTCATCAGAAAACAACATTTGAATGGGCATAGAGAATTCCTAGCGAGCACCTTGATGTCAAAACAGCATTAAAGAGCATTAAAAAACATGTCAAAAATGCAAATTGATTGGATGTTGATTGACTAACTTGATGTCAAAGCGATATCAAATGGCATCTAACATTGCTGTAACGTTTCCTCTAGAATGTACAGTAGCTGACTGGCAGCTGTTTACCAGTAACTTACTGTAAATAAGTTACAGCTAAAATAAGTTGGACTCAATATACACACAGAGAAGACCAAGATTCTTAAGATCAACTCCAGCTGCAACAATCCAGTAACCCTGAATGAAAGTTCCCTGGAGGAGATACAGTCTTTTACTTACCTGGGCAGCATCATCGACCAGCAGGGTGGAACAGAAACAGACGTTAAGGCAAGAATCGGCAAAGCAAGAACTGCTTTCATCCAGGTCAAAAACATCTGGGCTTCGAGATTTCGAGACCACCAAGAACTGTCTGTTCAACTCTATTGTGAGGTCAGTATTGTTGTACGGTGTTGAAACTTGGAGAATAACCAAAACTACCACCCGAAGAATCCAGGCATTCGTCATCACCTCTCTCAGAAAGATTCTACACATTCACTGGCCTGACAAGATCAGTAACACCGAACTATGGGAAAGTACCTGTCAACCCCCAATAGAAGCAGAAATCTGGAAGAGAAGATGGGGTTGGATAGGGCCCACCGCAAACCACCAACTAGCATCACCAGACAGGCTCTCAGATGGAACCCCCAAGGAAAGCAGAAGAGAGGCTGTCCAAGAAACACCTGGTGACATAACCTAAATGCAGACATCACAAGGATGGTTACACCTGGAGACAAGTAGAAAGAATGGCCTAGGACAGATACCTCTGGAGATTGACCTTTTGTGGCCCATACCCTTGAAGGGATGGAGGGCATAAGTAAGTAAGTAAAATACTGTATTTACATTTGCATTACCATTTATCTTGCTGTATATGTATTTACAGAATTCTATGCATATTTTTACTGTAAAATCTACAGTAATTTTCACAATTGAACTAAATCTCACAATTCAATACAGTAACATATGGCATAACTGTCCTACAGTAAAATACAGTTTGTATTGCAGTTAAATACTGTGCAGTTTATAAAAAAACTGTTAACAGTGTGTCACCAAAAAAACCATCAAAATCGATTTTCCTGTAATTTATATTTGACATGCATTTTGACACCAAGATTATTGCTATTTTGATGTCTTTTGACATCGAGGTAGTTTACATGCATTGTAAGGACACAGCATCCAGTGTAAACTTGTAATTAAAGCTTTCAAATGAATAAAACTTTGCTTGAAATACTTTTTGTGTGGTCTTGGTGGTGAAAAGAGCATCAATTTGAGGATGTCAAATAGACGTCAAGGTTTTGACGTCAAATAGATTTTCATTTTTTACATGTTTTTTGACGTCAGTGTTAATTTGATGTTGTTTTGAAATCAAGGTGCTCGCTGGGTTGTAAGTAAAAGCCCAGTTCTATGATTGATAAAAAATTTATTATTTTAATATTTGTAATACTTTGTTTAGCTCCCAAAGTTGTAAAGGACAGCTGTGTGCTTACAAATGTAAAATTTTACATGTATTTTTCACAGTCTTCATAGAAGGACACTGCTGTGGTTTCAGTTAAAAATGCTTAAATAACCAGTACCGTATCTATTAAATGATCTGTAATAAGACAAAAAAGTGATCAAAACAGTTACTCACACTTTTCTGGTAAAGCATTACTGTCAGATCAGATTAGTTTGAAAATTGTCAGTATCTTACTGACATGACCTGCAAATTCATTCCAATAAATTTCATCCACTCTTTCCTATTGTTAAAATCAAAAGCATCTGGTTGTCTTATGAACATGTGTATCATGTGATTTCTGCAATTCCTCTCATTATATACCTACTACAGTGTGAATCAGCAGACAGAGCTAAACAGGCAGGGATGTAGCGGTGACTTGTGATGGAGGCAGGGTTTAGCCACACTATTAAATAATAATAAAGTGGCTTATTCATGTAATTTTGCCTTGCTTTATTATAAACTGTTTAATGACCAAAAAAAATTGAGTCCCGAAATGAACCCATTATTTTTTATAGTACAATTATTTCTTATACATCAAAAGATGAGGAGGTCACGTGACCCTTGCACGCGATGGTTGACAGACACTGAGGCTCCGTCCAAACCCTCTTTCTTTTATAGTTTAACAAGTTTATAAGTATCAACAGTCAGTATTTTTGACGTGTGAAAGTATTATTTCAATGTATGCAACCAGGAAACAAGACTCTTCTCCGTCTACAACCCCCTCAGGAAAGAAAAAGATGAAGCTAGCTAGCACCGAAGCTAATCTAACCAACGCCATTGCGGAGGCGCTTTCGAAACAGCAAATCTCGTTGGAAACAACGGTTCAGAAAGCTATACGAGCGGCAATGGAAGATGTTAAATCATCTCTGATAGAGCTCCGCCAAGAAGTACAATCTCAAACGAACACGGTACGAGACTTGATATCAAAGGTGGACAAGATCCAGGGTGAGACATGACAGATCAAGAAAGATTTAAATATGTGCACAAGGGAGCAGCAAAATCTCACCTCAAAAATTGCCGAGCTTGAAGACCGGTCTCGCCGTAACAATGTGCGCCTTGTGAGGCTCCCGCAAGGCCGGGAAGGAGATAATACAGTAGGGTTTCTACAAAAGATGCTCCCTATCTGGGTACCAGCGCTGAGGAACAAGGGTCCAATTGAAATCGATCGAGTGCACAGAATTTACGGCTCTGGTAAATCCCGCACTTTATTGTTTCGAGTGTTGCGGTACCCGGACCGACAAGCGATACTTCAGGGTGCCCGGGAAGCAGCGAAAACCGAGCCAATTCAGGATCAAGATCACCTGTTGCGTTTCTTCGCTGACTACAGTGGATTTACCTCCCGTAAACGGCAGGCATTCGGGAGTCTTCAAAAGGAGCTGCATGCGCTGGGGGTCCCAAACTTTCTGATCTACCCGGCCGTTCTTCGTGTCAATTCTGGCGGTAATCAACAATCATTTGATTCGGTTAAA
>CAIGQZ010001345.1:3006922-3019152 GCA_903798205.1 Danio tinwini
TGAATTAAATTTTAGGATTTTGTTATAATGTTGCTCCCTTCAGTCTAATAAAACACACAACTTTTTAAAGTGTCTTTGGTGATTCCGTTTTCTATAAAATCCAAACTGGAAAGAAATTATGTATGGGGTCATTAGCATTGTGACAGGACACGTGTCATTAAAATTATGGATTTTAACATTCTTCTAAACATTTGGCATAATGTATGTGCACAAGTTACTAAAATATAGCTCCTCGCTTTTTGCTTAGCTTACACTTTGTGTTTTTAATAAACCTAAAACATTGCATCATGTCATTAAATCTCAGACCAACAGAACAACTATTGAACTTGAGTTGGCTTATCACATCTGTTGTAGTAAACCACCACCTCTTGATCTTTAAGTGGGCACACTGACCTTAAGGTACCATTTCATGCCAACTGAAAAGACACTTGACATTGTTATTTAACAGCAGAACAGTTCAGTTGTGTGGGCAAATGAAAAAAGCAATAAACAACCCACAGAATGTAACCAAAATGAATTATTCATGGCAGTGGTAAAGCATTCAGGGGGAGGAAATATGAAATGCCAGCGCATGAGGCATTCAGACAAAAGGAGCCAAAGAGCAAAGGCAAACCTCGGCTAATGTCTCGCTAAGGGAGATTTATTCATTCATTCAGAGAAAGAGACAGAGAACAACCAGGAGACATGGACAAAGGTGCCTATATTTATAGTCCTTTATGTTGTGGCATTTAACACTTGTGACCATGAAAACAGATGGTAAAGCCAGTGTTAGTGATTCTGATTCAACAGGTCACTCAACTCAAATTGATATTCATACAAATGACCCACTGCAGCCACAGACACTGTCTGTTTATTTTGGGGGGGATATTAATCGACAATTCAGCAAGGCAAAATAATTTGACAATTACATTTTTTATAAAAAAAATTATTAAATGAAAAAAATTTATCTTAAGAGCTGTGCTACATAACATATTTTAACATGCTCTGCATTAATATGACCTGTTTATAATGCTTATATTTACAAGGTAGTGTACAACTTGAATGAAAATGAAACTGAAAATAGTCCCATCAATCGTTCACAGGAAGATTTTAGTGGCTGATAAACCCTTCTGTGCATATAACCCATTTGCAACAGCAAAATCTACATCAGCTTTGCATAACTAAAATAGTTTTAAAACTTAACATACCTGTCTAAAAGAAATATTTCAGCCATGGTGTCATCCTTCCTTCAGCATGCAAAAGTAGCTCCATTATTGATTCAGGATTTTAAAAAGATTTGATTGAGCATTTGTTTTAAGCGCTGTCACTTGTGTCCACGTGACCGCAGCTCGCGTGAACGCGCATCAGCTGATCTGCATGAACTGATGTGCAGTTGTTCAAATCTACATTTGCTGACAGACAGTTTGGGCTACTTGTCAGAAATATAGGAATTATTAGCCTGGTGGTTTTTAATTGGATGAACATTTTTTAGTCTTATGCCTTACAAAGACTATAAAATTACATATAAATACATTTGGATCGTTTACTTTAATCATTATTGGAATGTGAGGAGACTTTCAACCAGCTCAAAAAAAAGTGTTTCTAAAGACAATCACCTGCTGCACCTTTAATGCCAATGACTTGAGTATAAAAAAACACTTAGTTATAATCCCAATCAATCTTCAAACTCAATCTTCCCTGGTTATTTTTATTATTATTTTGTTAATTTCCTGTTATGCCTAAAAGAGAGGAGGGTATAAGTGGCACAAAATAACTCTGAAATATTTCTTATCTTGCAGCAATTACTTTTACAGCTATGCATGAATGACCACACAAATAGAAGGGGTTTATCTTCATGACCCTTGCCATGTTGCATCTTAAATTAGATTTATTTTTGGCAGTAACATTTAGTACAAACCAGGAGGTCAAGGCTCACTCGCCCAGTGCTGGATGTAGATGCAATTAAAGCATTCTGGAGATTAAAATCTATTTAAATAATGCTAGTGTTTAGCAAAAACATTTTAAAAGCATTTTTATTAACAGTAATGTAAAAAAAAATCATGAAAGAACACATAAATAATGATCATATTTTATTTATTACATTATAGGAGAGTAGTATCAATACTCTAATATCATTTTAATACTACTGAGCTGTGAAGTATTTAATTTATTAAGGCCTTAAATAATAATAATAATAATAATAATAATAATACATATTATTATTGTTGTTGTTATTATTATTAGTAGTAGTACAGTAGTAGTAGTAGTAGTAGTAGTAGTAGTAGTAGTAGTAGTAGTAATTACAATAATGCATTTAAAGGCATTAAATTAAAGAACACATTTTCAAATGCATATGAACAGTGAATCAAATAATAATTTACTGTGAATACAAGTTAAGACACTTAAAACACTTATCATATACTGCTCACATATAAAAATCAATAAATATATGTATTTTTTTATTCTTCAAGATTATACACTTGTGCTAAAACATATCACATTCTCCGATGTTGTTAGAATTAATAAAAGCTTTCCACCATTAGCCAGCTGGTGAGTAAAGCCGAAGTCACACTAGAGTTTGAGCTTGCGAAATTCTGTCGTACAGCGCTGCAAAAAGGTGCGGGATTAAACAAGATGATTAGACATTTAAAAAAGCAAGCGATTGCTCCATGTTTTAAATTTCTGTTCAGAGAGGTCATGTTTTGATCCTGGATTGGTCTCACGCAGTCAAGTGATGCAATTTCGCAGGTCAGAGTTCACCAAGCTTGAACTTTGCACCGCAGCAACCTGCGAAACTCCAACGCATGACCCTGCGTTTCCGGTCTGACGCATTCGCTTGCGTATGAATGGAAGTCTATGGGGAGAAAAGCCCAGTGTGACCGCGGCTTAACACTGTAACACTCTTATACTTGCCAATTCCAACTTTAACTCACATTTGGCACTTAGCAAGTGTTCATTTTACTGTAGGTTGGGATATTTTTGCGGATGTCTCAGCAGTGCAGTATCAGAACAAATACTGCAGTATAATTTTTTTTTTTGTTTTAAAAGCAATAATAGGATGATAATGCTTTAGGTTAGCCTGCAAAGTATTTAAACAGAATTGACAGTGTAAATGTATAATGTATAGTATACTACAGTATATGCATCAATGTTATGTAAGATAAATGTTGTAATAATATATACCCAGTATGTATCATATTTTGTGCTATAACAGTAAAGAAACTTGCTCTACTTTAAAATGTAAAACAAATGTTGCACAGTATGTTTTTAGGTTGTCTAGGTAATCATGCTTTTTGAGACAAAATAATATGTAGGGGAAATTATTAGATTCTGACTTATATACCAATTTCTGATGGGCTATTTCAACAGACATGCAAACCTGTTTTAATATAAAATGGTACATTTTGCCAAACTGTATAAACATACAGTCAATCACGGAATTATTCATGCCCCTGGCAAATTCTGACTGCCACTTTAGTTTAAAGGTAAATATAAGCTGAAAAAAAAATTTTTTCCACAACGATGCCTCTTGTACATCATCCTATTATCTTTTGGGAGTATCCTGTGTCATTTACGATTAAAAAAAAAAACTTGAAAATTGAAGTCAGAATTTGCCAGGTGTATCAGCTTTGAGTTATGTTTATATTAAAAATTGGGGTCTGTGTGTCATACATACAATACAATTTCAGTACAGTTGTTCCTTTGGGTAATGAACGACTTACAGTACAAATGTTTTATAATTTGCTATTCTGCCCATATTCCCCAAATGTTGCATATTGTTTTCATATACCCATGATAACATGAATGCTTTGTCTGTAATCTAAAGCATTACCAAAATGTCCTTTGTTACAAAGTTAAGAACATGTAAACACTATAGATCATGAGATGCAGTGCATACCAAACAGCTGCACGTCGCATAACAGTTTTATTCACAGATCAATAATAGGATCCAAATGCCTGCCACATCAGTCTCAAGTGGAAAATTTTAATCTTTGCGACTTCAGGAGGAAATTAAACAACTCCCATTGGAAAACTTCCTTTCAACTCAAGTTATGAGCAACAAAAGGATGTGCTGGCAACACAGAGACAAATGTTCAAGCAATCAATAGTTTGAAGAGATTTGAGATTTGCATCTTTTGGGAGCCAGTGTGAAAGCACTTTACTTCACTTTTAAATATAGGACAAACTTTTGCAATTTTGTTCAGATCTGACTAATTGTTGAAATTTGTTTTAATAAACTACGTTTTGTCATTGGCCTAGAGGGAGCCTGAAATTGAGTAGATTGTGAGATTTGCGCAACGCAATATTTCAGCATTTAGAAACTGCAAAAACGTACGTCACCACTATTGGCAGGACTTATCTGGTCAGTGGTTCACTGGGTGATCTGACAAGCCCTGCCTACTCATAGACGTGTACAAAAAGGACGTATATCTGAAATGTACAGTAAGTAACATATTTCAGATTCGCAATAAATGTACACAGTGCCCTCTAGTGGATTTGTCTCCTAAAACGTGCAACAAAGCGTAAGGTATTTTAAGTTTAGCAAAAATATGCTGAGGGTTGGATTTGTTTATTGACACATAATATTTTACCTGATTCAAATACATGCAACAGCGGTATTAACTACAGTTAAAAGCTCTGCTGTGTAAAAGAGCTGTGACTCTATACAAAAAATGAAGCAATCGCTGGATAACTCCACATTAAATAATGGCCATACATTATAAAATGGTTATAAGGAGTGGGCCATTGAGAACTATTACAAAATTGATCACTGTGAAACCTAATTAACATGAGAAAGGGGAGAACATTTACATCCAAATGGTAATTAATGTACTTGGATTGGAGCCAAAGCAAAAAAAAAAAGTGTAGCTACAGTATAAACTCTCTGGATTCTGATTTAATGAAGTGAACATGCTATACAGTTTATGGATTAAATGATTGGGACACTAACTAACATGTGCTATGCTTGTTTTTGCTTTTATCTCTCATATGGTTTGGTTTGGTTGGTTGTTTTCTTCCTCTGTTTGTTTCTGCATGAGTTATGATTGCAGGAGACAAAAGTTATAACAAAAAAAAGGATAGGGAGGATAGAATAACTTCATGAGTCATGATTTTATGGAAAGCCATAATGATGGCATGCAAGCACAGGGAAAAGAAAATTCTGCATTCAATTTATCAGAGAGATACTATTAACAAGCTTGCAAAGACTCTTAGGATGTTATTTTTAGTCCAGTTTTCTTGTTTAACTGGTTCAGTCCATAACCCAAAATGATACATTTAGTCCTGATTTGCAATGTTCAGTTTATGCTTGCTGCGTGTCTTTGAGCATTCTTTTTATATTTTTTTATTTATATATTCATCTCTTGTTTTTAGTGCGTAAATGTTTATATAAATATAAATGTTTATATTTCAGCCAAACCACAGTAGAGCTTATTTGAAGCAAACAGAGACCTTTTTTCGTTTAGTGGTCTCATTCAGATTATTTGCTGCACACCAAGGTTCAAAAGTTCCCACCTATTAACATAAACAGCATTAAGGGTTTGCTTGAATCTAACTACATCTGCCTAGTTTGCACAAACCTTACAAATTTAAAACCTCTGCAACACAACTCGCCACCTTCTTTCTGACATTTTTTGTCAAAATTTAGTTATTCACATATTCTCATTAAATGATAGCTTATTTACATTATGTGATGTTTTTTTATAAGTTGTTTACATTTTAAGACTTTTTATTAAACAAAAAAGGTTTTATCTACAAAGTCGAAGTCTAGCTCTAGGTTCATTCTGTGAGCTAATCAGCATTTTGAATGCACGCACGAGGACCAATCAGGCTCAGCTTTCTTTGTCATTCCACTGGACTGCTCTGTTGTTAAAAATATGAGAACTTTGTTAAACAACTCATTTGCCCAATGTCTGTTTTCTCTTAAAGCAGGGATGTCCAAACTCGGTACTGGAGGGCCAGTGTCCAGCATATTTTAGCTCCAACTTGCCTCAACACACTTGCACAGATGTCTCTAGAAAGCCTAGAAAGAGCTTGATTAGCTAGCCCAGGTATGTCTGATTGGGGTTGGAACTAAAATTTGCAGGACACCGGCCCGTAAGGACCAAGTTTAGACACCCCAATCTAGAATTAGAAGGGTTTTTTTTTTTACCCCAATTTGCAAATTTAAGAGAATTTTGATAATTTACATTTAGAGTACATTTAGGGTCTCTGTCATGTTAATGTTTAAAAGAGAACTGCTACACGCATATTGTTTGTTATATGGAATGCATAAACGTTGAAGCTCAATAGTTAGAATGCACACAGAACCTTATACTTCTTAGGCGATGTTACTACTAAAAACTTTTATTTTGTATGTATTAACACTGTAATAACATTGTTATAACATTGTATTTACATCTGAGATGTAATATGTAAACAAACTTTTATTTTGTGTGCAATTACTGTGTTGTTACATTGTAATCACACATGTCAATACATTGTAATTACATTGTAGTAACATACAAGATAATATTTATCAACTTAAATGTTTTTTTGTATATTTCATGTACAGTAGTTGTGTATGTAGTTTATGTAAATATACACAATACACATGTAATGTAATTACAAACTATTATCATGAATGTAATTACATTGCTATTACATTGTAATTATATCCCAGATAATACTTATCAATGTGTGTCTTTGTATATTTCATGTACAGCGTGTATTCATAGTTTATACTTAAATGTACACAGTACACATGAATGTAATATGTAATTACAAACTTTTAGCTAGGTACATTGTAATTACACTGTAGTTACATTCAAGATAACATGTATAAATATAAATGTTTCTTTGTATATTTCATGTACATTATTTATTTATTTATACGTAAATGTGCACAGTACATATGTAATTACAAACTTTTATTTTGGATGTAATTACTATGTTGTTACATTATAATTACTATGTAATGGAATTGTAATAACATTGGCATAACATTGTAATTACATTGTGATAGCGTTGTAACAACAATTACATTGTTGTAGCATTGTTATTACATCTATGATAGTATTGTAAATGTGTATTTGTTTATTTCATGTATAGTACAGTATTGTCACCTTAGAATTATAAGGTTTCATTTTTGTCATAATTAAGTTATTCACATATTCATATTAAATTATATCTTATTTACATTATGTGATGATTTTTATAAGTTGTTTACATATTAAGACCTTTTTATAAAACAAAGATTACATCTACAAAGTCAAACTGTAGCTTGGCTTTATAAGGTTCTTTCTGTGAGCCAATCAGCATTTTAAATGCACACCCAAAGATCAATCTAGATCAGCTTTCTTTGTCATTTTGCCGGATTTCTCCATTGATAGCGGGAAAAACCAGAAAGAAACACAAAATCAAAGTCGACTAAATAATGCAGCACCACATAAAATTGAGAAGAAACCTGAAACTGAAAAAGTGTGTAAATGTAAAGATTTAGAAGTGTATTTTCACATTGAGATGAAATGTACAATTTTACTTTGTTGAAAAAGATTAAAAGATTTAAAACTGTAATATATTAAATGTAAAATGTTTTTATTTGTGTATATATATATAGTCAGTGAAACATTTTTCAGTGTTTTTTAAACTTATTTGTTGATTGTCTGTTTTCTTTTAAAGTCTTTAAATTTGATATTAAGCCTTGAAGGGCAAATAATAAATTTCTTTCATAGGGTCTTAATTACAACAATAAACATTACCATATTAATTACATAAAATTGACATCTGCACTGGACAAAATATTTAGCACAGTCTTGTAGGATTTTACTTTAACTTTTTTATCTATGATTTAACAAAAAAGTAACTTTCTCAAAATCAACATATTATTACAACACTTTTTTATTTTTTTATTAAATTAATAAGCAGACTGATTGTATTTCTTGAAAAGTAATGCTTCAATTAATAATATGCCAGATAAAACCTTAAAATTCCAAGTGGAAAATGACTTTTTTTTTCTATCTGCATTTGCCCTGTTTTTTTTTTTTTTTTTTTGCAAATTTAAGAGTATTTTAATAATTTACATGTAGGGTACAGTTAGGGTCTCTGTCATGGTAATGTATGAAAGAGAACTGTTACATGCATATTGTTTGTTATATGGAATGCAAAAACTTTGAAGCTCAATATCTCAAAATCATTTAGAACGCAGATAAAACCTTATAATTCTAAGACGATGAACTGTACCAAAAATAGATAACATTAACATACTTGTTTGCTTCATTGCAGTATTAAAGTATGCAAGTAAAGCTTTGGAATAAAACAGATAGCTGTGGCGTAATGAAGCTTTTTTAAAAAATGGCCATACATGAAAGTATGATTTCCATAATGTGACTACTAATGAAGACGTGATGGAGCACATTAAGAATGGTCTTATCTTCTTCATCCTCTTCACGACAGCCAGAATGAGAGGAAGCTGTTGAAGAGATTTATTAATCACATTTAGAAACCATTATTCTGGAGACAAGAGATGGAGTTATGACAAAAGAGATCACAAGACTCAGGACAGCCTGACAGCAAATGTCTTTTTATGACCATTCATCACCATCTACGGGATTCCAGACAGGCTTGATCCATAATGACACTTTGATAGACTGTTATTGTGTAAAATTAAAGAGCCCCTAATATACATTAAAAAGGGTCATATTTCGGTTTTATGGGTCTCCAATAACAGGCTGATATGCATGCAAGGTCAAAAAACACTTTCATGGTCTTTTAATATGCATTTATTTTTACCTAATTATCCCAGTGACTCCCATATGAATCATTCAGCGATTCATTTGTTCCCAAACCCCTGCTTAGCGCGAAGCTAATCTGCGCTGATTGAACCGATGACAGCCTGATACGATTGGTCGACAGCGTTTAGCACTGGGTCGCCAACATTGGTATAAGATCCGATTGAAGTAAACTTACTAACACCACAGTAAACAGTACCCAGTTCTCAACAGTGTTATTCAGACACCTCAGCGCAATTAAACACCACAAACGCATTTAAATAAAAAAAAAAGCAGCACGCGTTGTGTCTTCAATGTTACAAGTAACAACACAATTAAATACATACTTTACAAGCTAGAGAAAACAAGGAGGCAGCTGTTTACTTACACTTATGAAATGTGTCATGGGCCAGGTCTGATTTCATTAATTATCTTTAATTTTGCAGCTTTTCTCTCTTCTCAGCTGTAGATCATTTCTATTTGCAACCATTGCTGTGGACCCTCTCTCATGAAATGTATTGTTCTCAGGGCTTACCTGTACTCTGCTTTGCCCAACAATCACTATCTTTGCAGGCTCCCATCTCCTTTCCATTGCTGTGCACCAGCCCGAAGTCCAGCGTGCCTTTGTTTGACTTGTACCTAATAATTTGTCCTTATTTTGCACGTGTTACACCAAATTATGTGACCATTGTATTCTGTGACCCTAGTAGGTGCTGTTCTCACTGTTTGGCTTGAACTTGCTCCCACAGCATACATACTCTCACATGAATGCACTGGAATGAACTGTTCAATACTAGTATATATATAAAATCCCTTGTATTTCACACAAAAAAAATTATGTTCTTTAAATGCAAACAGCTTAGTGCCCTTGAGTGCCCAATGTGCGCTGTCAATCACGTAACAGTATGTACGCTGTTTGCCTGTCTTGGGAGCAAGTTCAAGCCAAACAGTGAGCGGTCACAGAATGTAATGGTCACATAATTTGGTGTAACAAAATGGAGGAAGAAACTAATCCATGAGCTGTGTACTGAAAGTTCATTGTAAGCATGTAGATGCTGAAGCACTTCTTTCCCTCACACTTCCAAGAATATCCAGGTAAGCACAGCGTCTTCATGACTCATGACTTCAGGATCTGTCTGTCTTTGCTGCTGTGTTAGTGGGCGGGGCCGCAGGTTTAAATTTTGTAGGTCTGCGCACGCCGAAACGATTCATTTAAACCACTATGAGTTGACTCTTTTTCAGATGAATCAATAGTTTTAAAAACTGCCCACTTTCAGATTTAAGCCTTAGCTGGATATTTCACTTCACTTAGAGCTGTGTTACACACTACATGGAAGGTCAATATCAAAAACCCATAATAGGGGCTCTTTAAATGCCAATAACCTTTCAACATATCACACTGTTTCAATGAGTGGGTCTAGTTATTAGATTAGACCTTGATTATTTATATATAAATACAATTCAGATTAGTTAGGCTACTAATTTGTACTGTATATGTGTTTTAGACCAACTAAAAACGACAGAATTTTTTTTCTTTAAGCGTATTATTTTACAGAGTTATTTGTATTTATATTATTTCTTATATATTGCTTCAAACTGCTAAAAATGTCAATACAAGTTAAAGTGTTATCACAAAATTCATATATGTATATTTCAGACGTTTATTAGATATCAAGGTCCTATAATGTAATTTGATAGCAAAATAAAAAAAAAAAAACACATTACACGTGAAATATGGGTGTTTAGACATTTTTTGTGTGTTAGATTTTATGAATCACCAAATGGTTTCAGCTCAAAAACCTATAAAGTCATCCTGATCTTGCATTGCTTAAGGGTTAATCAATACACAAACACACACGCACACACGTTACTGTAATACAATGCTATATTCAAGTAAAATCAAAATGGTGCAAAAGTGATGGCTAGTGTTAGTGTTAATAATTTTTAAATCAATGCCGCATGAAAAAAATACAGAAACAACATATATGAAGTAGAAATCGCAAAAATTGTTGCAGTTGAAAAGAATAATATAAAGAAAATAATAATAAAGGTTTACACTGGCAGAGAAAAATGTGAATTTAGCATCGCACATATTTCAAGATTTTTCAAAATCAAGACTTTTTATATAAAGTACTGAGAACTGAGGCAATTCATATGCCCAAGGTTACAGCATTGCCTCACAGAAAAAAAATATGAATAGAAATACACCAATCGTTGAATGGCACTGCGTCACTGCTCAAGGTTCGTGTCTGTACGCCTCCTCGTCTAATAAAAGCGGCTGAACGATGCGATTGTGCAGACCTTTGAGAGTTAGTTCGCAGCAGTGAGCACCGCAGTTTTACGCACAGCTCATGTACAAACGTGGCACACTTCGCATTTATTTTGCTATTCGTAAGTGTTGATGCTTAAAGACTATCATGGAGGTTAATACTACTCTATCAAAACGCAACTTAGACTTGCGCATCTTGGCACAGAAACTTCTTTCTTCGGCGAACCGGTCCCAGCCATTTCTGGACAACGAAACGGAGAGCATATCCGAGGAGGATTTGGACGTGAATACAGACATCTATTCTAAAGTTTTGGTCACTGTGATTTACGTGGTGTTGTTTTTAATCGGGTGTTTGGGGAACTCGATCACCCTATACACACTTCTCACCAAGAAATCTCTCCAAAACCTCCAGAGCACGGTGCACTATCACCTGGCGAGTCTGGCCATATCCGACCTGCTCATCTTGGTCCTCTGCATGCCCATTGAGTTGTACAACTTCATCTGGGTGCACCACCCGTGGGCTTTTGGGGAGGCTGTATGTAAAGGCTACTACTTTCTCAGGGACGGCTGCTCGTACGCGACGGCGTTTAACATCGCCAGCCTGAGCGTGGAGCGTTTTATGGCCATCTGCCACCCGTTCAAGGCAAAGAGCATCATGTCGCGGAGCCGCACCAAGAAACTCATCAGCGCCATGTGGATCGCCTCTTTTTTCCTCGCCACTCCGATGCTCTTCACTATGGGACAGCAACTGATGAACGATGAATATATATGCACCACCATCGTGTCCTCGATAACTGCTAAAACCGTCCTACAGGTGAGCGCTGTTTTATGCATGGGGAGTGCAAATATCTTTACATTTAAACATAAAACGTTTAATAATGTTGTGTTGGCTTTACTTACGCATGAGTAGGTACGCAACCTGTTGCGTAGCTTTATATTTTCGTGCTGATTTAACTAATAACGGCACTGTTTTAAAAAAGTTAATATGTAATAAATAATAAATAAAAGGAAAATTAAATATTCATTCATTTTCGGCTTAGTCCCTTTATTAATCTGGGGTCTCCACAGCAGAATGAACCAACTTATCCAGCATTTGTTTTACGCAGCGGATGCCCTTCCAGCCCCAACCCATCTCTGGGAAACATCCATGCACACACATTCCCACACGACCGCAGGGAAAACATGCAAACTCCACACAGAAATGCCAACTGACCCAGCCGAGGCTCGAACCAGCG
>CAIGQZ010001345.1:3051868-3085161 GCA_903798205.1 Danio tinwini
ACATACATACATACATACATACATACATACATACATACATACAAACACAGTGCCCAGCATAAATGAGTACACCTTTTTAAAACTAAAATATTTTTATTTATTTAAAATGGCTATATCCATTTTATACCCAATATATTTTGATGCAATTTAAAAAACAATGGTTTTTATTAACCAGTTATATGCATTAAAATAAAAGTTTGGTCATTGAACATCTTTAGGAATAGAAAGATAATACATTTAAATTTAAATAGTTTTCCTTGATTTTTCCTGTTTTTTATTTAAACATTTTTTTTCTTGTATATATTTCCCCAATATGTTAATTTGGGTGTAATAATTTTGGACTGTGATCTTAAAGGGCACCTATTTTACCTTTTTTACAAGATGTAAGATAAGATTTTGGTGTCTTCAGAATGTGTCTGTAAAGTTTCAGCTCAAAATACCCATCAGATTATTTATTATATAACGTAGAATCTGCCCATTTTTAGTGTCTGAAGACTATGTAGCTGTTTTTATAGCCTGTGGCTTTAAATTCAAATGAGCTGCTTTTCCCCGCCCACCACTCTGCTGTGCGCATCTGCTTCTCATGCGTCACGTCAGATAAACAGCCGTCAGTGATAAAGACAGACTCGGATGAAGCTGAAATACAGCTCATTAGACAAAAATACAAAGTAAGTTTATTTGATGTATTTGTGGTGGTGGAGTTTATTCAAGCCTTTCTGAAATGATGAGTCACATGCAAATGCTGTTTGCAGTACACACACACACACACACACATGCGTTTTAAACGTATAAAAATAATTAGTGAGGTGCAGCTGATGACAAAGTGTAGATACATATGTTTTAATCCCAGTTTCTTTGCAAAAAAATGTTTTGTGGACGTGTATACATCAGGGCCATGCAGAGACCCTTTGAGGAGCAGGTGCTCAACGTTAAGAGCGAGGGGTAATTACAAAATGAAGAGGAGGGGAGTAATCGCGCAATGAAAAGTGAGTGGTTGGGAGGGGGCACACACTTACAGTTTTTTTCTGAATGCTTAAACCCTAACCGAGATTCTTAAAGCACAATTTATAAAACGATTAATTCTTATAGCAAAACCACTCACTGAGTTTGCAAAATTAAAAGCACAAACATTGCTTTGCTCTAAGTTAGCAATTTTGTAACACACACTTTTCAAAATTGTAGGTACAATCCACTGCTCAGGACTCTTTTTGCGGAACTGTAAACACAACTCATAAATTCTCTATACACAACTCACTGAATTCAACTATACACATGTATGGCTATTATTTACACTATTTTGCCAACTGTCTAGTACACTGTCACATGTGAAAACTGTTTTAGATAATTAGATCACTTTGCAATCAGATATTTTACTTGGTGTCTTGGACTACAGGACATTGCATGTGATGTAGATGAAATTTTATGGCCGGACCCAGAGAGACGACACGATGTAGTCAGATTTTTATTTTTTTTCAGTGAAATTACTATTTTGTGTTTTGTATTTGGAAAAACAATTGTGCTTGTTTTGATGTGTGTAAATAAACACCAGTACTTGAAGTTTGCATCCCTGTATGTTTACAAAACTAAGAGAAAGGTATGGCCTCAAATTGACATAACCTAGCTTGTGCTCAAAGAAGGCAAAAGCCAGATGTTTTTATTTTATTTATTTTTTTGTTTGCCTTTCAAAAACAACAATTTAGGCCAAACTCAATCCAAACATAATCTTGCACACACTGACTGAGACATGTCAGATATACAGTGAATCAAATAAAAAGCCATAAAATTACACAAAAAACAAAACAAACATACAAATAAACCAACAAACAACAACAAAAAATATAAAAAATAACTTAAAGTAACAAAAAAAGAACAACATATCGTGCAGACATCAAATAGAAGCTCAGTTAGGGGTTAAATAAAACCATATTCTTGAAACCAAACATACAATTGTTTAGTCTTCTCACTCTTCATTATTTTTAAAGCTTCTGCATAGGTGGCAAACTCCTTTTTAAAGCGATCAGTTGAGGAGCTGTTTTCAAAACAAAAGCCAGATGTACAGTAGTTTTTATGCATTCCATCAGTGTGTAGTTGGCACATTGTGTGCTTATTAATGTGATGGCTTGTGTTAAATGTTTGATACAAAAATAAAATTTTTACAAAGGTTTTGAAGATTTAAGCAAGGTTTATTAGCTTTTGCAAGAGAACTAAAATGTTTAGCAGATTTGGTGAAGGCTTTTCTTATTGGTGTGTAGAGTTTTGCAAAAATAGCCAATAGTTACAAAAAAATGTGCTTAAGCATTCAGAAAAAACTGTAATGCTTTTGCGCCCTGCACTTTAGACTTTGTGCCTATCGTTAAAATAGAGCCCATAGTGTCCACTGTCATATTGAAGTGATAGAAACACAAGTCTCTTTTTAAAAATTTACTGACGTTAAAATAGGATCCAAATCCCAGTGATTTTGAGGCCCACCACAACGTGACGTAGGTGTGCGGTTTTCCCTGCCCATCGAATTGATTGCCAGGTGCCATATCTCCATAACTGTAAATAATAGCCATACATGTGAAGAGTTTTGCTATGCATGCGTTGATCATTTGGAAATTCGGTGTAAAGCAGTAAGTTGTGTTTACAGTTCCACAAAAAGAGTGCTGAGCAGTGGATACTACCTACAATTTAACAAAAGTGTGTGTTACAAAATTGCTAACTTAGTGCAAAGCAGTGTTTGTGCTTTTAATTTTGCTAACTCAGTAAGTGGTTTTGCTATAAGAATTAATCGTTTTATAAATTGTGCTTTAAGAATCTCGGTTAGGGTTTAAGCATTCAGAAAAAACTTTTAGTTATGATACTCCCAAAATCATTCCACATAAATCCGCAGATTTTTTACAAAGTTCTCCACAGAAATAGCAAAAAATTTCCACAGACTCTGTCTGGCCCTGTGGTTAATAAATATGTGTGTGTGTGTGTGTGTGTGTGTGTGTGTGTGTGTGTGTGTGTGTGTGTGTGTGTGTGTGTGTGTGTGTGTGTGTGTGTGTGTGTGTGTGTGTGTGTGTGTGTGTGTGTGTGTGTGTGTGTGTGTGTGTGTGTGTGTGTGTGTGTGTGTGTGTGTGTGTGTGTGTGTGTGTGTGTGTGTGTGAGTGCATGCGTGTACGTGTGTGTGTATGTGTGTGTGAGGGAACGTGTGCATGTGTGTGCATTTTTAGACAATTGTGTGTCCATGATTAAATTTCACACATTTCATTCGAGGCTGTGTGCCAACGTGGCCCTCACACATTAACATCGAGATATAAAGTGACTTATTCGTTTACAACTCCATTAGAGGTAAGGTGATGAGACGGACAGGTGGAATGAGAAGAAAATGAAATTCATCAAAGAAAACAAGATCATTTAGAGTGGCAGCAAAGGATTCAATTTAACCTCAGTGAAAGTGTTACAGCCTAAATTCCTAATGCAGTCAGCCATTTGACTGCTGATAGGATCAGAGCAACATTTATATTAACGCCACATTATCAATGGAAAAAGTTTATATTGTAATGTTAGTTCTGAGGGCAGAGAGCACTGATAAGAATATTTTGCACTCCTTGTTATTTTACTGTTCAGCATTTTCACGCTTCTCAATAAAGTGTCGAAAGAAGGACCAACTCTTTCTCTCGAGTGTGACTGCTAGCGCTGGAAATCCCAGATAAACCTCTGAGACAGATTGCCATTTTCAAAAGAAACAAACTGAGACCAATATTTATCAGTCTCCCACTTCTTTCTCTTGGACTTTATCTTTTAATTGCTTCTAGCTTCATATAAGGAAAAACAAATTCAATTTGTGTAACTAGAAGACCTCTGGGCAAGATTTAATCATGTGAGGAAAGCAGATCAAAACAGAAGGTCGGTTGTTGATATAATTCACAAAAGCAGAGATAATTTAAGTCAGCATTTTTGCTGACATTTCAAAAAGAAAAGAGGAATCCCTCCACAAATCTCTTTCTCTCTCTTGCAGACAAACACATGCACTTATTCACACGCAGCTTTTTAAATCACCATCTGTGTGACAAATGGGTCACTAGATTGAGAAAGAAATTAAATGGCTTTGGTTTTAGCACTTCTCGGCTTTGGCACTGAGAGATGCTCTGTTTGGCTTGGTGAAAAATGGATTTGCTTGGGCTGAATTGCTGTTTTATTGTAATGAAAATAAATAAATATAAATCTCATGTTCAATTTATACATTTTTATAAATAAGCAAAGTATTAAAAATGTCACTGAATTCAAATACTTTGGTATCACGTTGGACTGAAACCTTCATTTTAAAACTCATATTAAAAAACTTGCTACCACACAGAATTCAATCTAAGAAATTTTAAACATATCAGAGTTTCTCTGACTTATGAGGCCTCTGGTATGTATTTTAATACTACGATTGTTCCACATTTGTTGTACTGTATAACGAGCTGGTCTCAGGCATGTAAATCATCTTTTACACCATTGGAATCATTATACAAGAGAGCAAATAAAATTCATGATAAAAAGCCTCGTTTGTACCATCACTGCAATATCTTAAAAAAAACATAGTCTATTAAGTTTTGATAATATTATTAAATATTCCAATATTTGTTTTGTTTTTTTTAATTATTCATAATCTTTCTGCTCCATCGTAAAAAAAAATAATAATTCCAAATTAGAGAAAACATCACAAACGACACATTCTATGGTTAGAGGGAAATATATTGTCCATAGACGTAAGACCTTTTATGATCAATACTCTTTTATTTATAAAGCCACAAATCAATGGAACTTTCTCCCAACAGAAATAATCACATGTACAAATTATAAGATGTTTCACGCCTGGCTAGGAGGTGGTTTTTGTCAACTCAAATTTGTACACACTGAGTGAGATGTTTTTGATTTGTCAGTGTTTTAGTTTATATGTGATTATGCCTGTATGTTTTAAACTGACTTTTTAATTAATTGATTATTATTGTTTTAATTTTTACCTGTCCAGGGACTGCAGGTGGAAAATTGCAATCCTGCTACAACCTAGCACAATGCATCTTTCCTCTTTGAGGTTAATGTAATTTTTGTGCATTGTCACTGTTAAATGAATAAATAAATTCATTCATTCATTCATTCACTCTATATTTACAGTAAATACTGCAACTTTCCACTATTTGCTGCACACCAAATAATGGTATCACATAATACAATACTTAGTCAACAATCTCATTTTTAGGTTAAAAAGAGAAAAAACAATCTACAAAAATACATTTACGATTTGTAATTTCAGTTTGGCGATGCAGTGGTGCAGTAGATAGTGCTGTCCCCTCACAGCAAGAAAGTAGCTGGTTTGAGCCTCAGCTGGGTCAGTTGGCATTTCTGTGTGGAGTTTGCATGTTCTCCCTGCATGGGTTTCCTTCGGGTGCTTCGGTTTCCCCCAAAGACATGCGGTACAGGTGAATTGGGTAGGCTAAATTGTCCGTATGAGTGTAAATGAGTGTGTATGGATGTTTCTCAGAGATGGGTTGCAGCTGGAAGGGCATCTGCTGCGTAAAACATATGCTGGATAATATGCTTCAACTGTGGCGACACCGGATTAATAAAGAGACTAAGCTGAAAAGAAAATGAATGAATGAATTAATTCATTAATTTTAGTTTGCACAATTTGAGGGGTCATGGAATTGTATAATGTCAGATGGGAATTTGCCTAACACTAATCTCATTCTTTACTTCTATAGAACAATCTTTTATCCATGTTTGTCCAAATGTGATAAAAGTCAAATTAAATACAAATAAATGAATACAATTATATTTAGAGCTTCAAATATGCAACAATACACATGTTCAAATATAACTTCCAAAACACATTGTCAGTAAAGGCATTCTTTACAATAATCAAACATTAACTTTCCCAATACTACAGGAATAATGTAAAAATTTACCGTTACAGGCCCGGTATTCATTCATTCATTTTCTTTTCGGCTTTGTCCCTTATTTATCAGGGATTGCCACAGTGTAATGAACCACCAACCTATCCAGCATATGTTTTACACAGCGGATGTCCTTCCAGGCACAACCCACTGTAAAAAATTATAGGATCAATTAGTCCTGACAGCATATGTTTTAGCTTAAAAATTTAAGGCAACCATGATTTTTTTTACAGTGTGGGAAACATCCATACACTTTTTCACACTCACACACTACATTCCGTTCAGTTTATTCAATTCACCTATAGCATGTTTTTGGACTGTGTGGGAAACCGAAGCCTGGAGGAAACTCACACAAACATGGGGAGAACATACAAACTTCATACAGAAACGCCAACTGGTCCAGCCGGGACTAGATCCAGCAGCCTTATTGCTGTGATGTGACAATGTAACCACGGAGCCACCGTGCCGTCCAGGCCCAGTATTTTTAAAGTAAAAAAATAATAATTTCTAGCCTGATCTGATGAGGAAACTATTTTATATTTTGTCAGTTTTGTGGCTAATTCGTACAGATTTGTATGAGGTCAGTCATATGAAAATGTACGATTTAAAAAAAGGGGCACGGCACCAGACCCGCCTCTAAACTCGATCGTCATTGGGGGATAAACAAATCATACTAGATTGTACAAATGAGATCATATGAATTCATGCGAATTAGCCACTTAATCAAAAAGTTACAAATTGCCATGAGATTGTGTTGCCATTTCAGATAAAATATGGTGTTAACAAAGTGTTTATGCAGTCCTTTTTTTGGAGTTTGAAACTTAAAGTTACTTAACTGTAATTTGAAGAGATTTAGAATTCACTGCAATGTTTACAGGAAAATTATTTGTTTCTCTTGCTTTCATCGGATTTCTTTTATTTTTTTTTCAATTTATTTAAGTTGATGAAAATGTTTTTGACAAGTGAAGTTTCATAAACTTTCCTAATCCCCCCTTCCACCCCATCTCCTCTTTTTCCTCCCTTTTCTAAGGGGAGCTATTGAGACCTACCTGATCTCGGACTCCCTTTATACAGTATGCTTATTGACCAGGCGGGAGCCTTGGGCTCAGGGTTCTCTCCTGGGACAGCATGCCAAACCTGCTGTTAAAGTGTGAACTCTTGAAACAGTTTTGTCTTAGTTTACATTTACTTAATTAACCTTGCAGTTTACACAGAATTTTTTTTTTTTTCATGAATCCGCTGAAGTTGTGACATATGCAATACTGTTTTCTGGTCTAGAAAATTGTCTCTATAGCTGTTTATGACCACTATTTAGTTGTAAGGCACATTAAATGAATCTTGTACATAGGTCTCTCCATCCCAGACACCAATATTTTAAACATTTACAAAAGACACATATTGAAGCACACTGTGTTTGTACATTAATACAATTTGTTGTTCACCTTTGGAAACTTATAGAGCATTTGCACCTGGAAATTTGAAAAAATGATAAAAATAAACTGCTTCAGAAGAGGATTTGATGCCAGTTTATTAGACTTTGTTACACAAACATATTCACATTCTGCCATTTTGCCATGAAGAAGCCGACTCTAGAAATGCAGGTGTAGTTAGGCATGTTACCCCACATGGAAACGTTGTCTATGGAAACTGTACTTGCTAAATATGCCTAGCTGCTTTATTTCTAGTTGTCGACTAAGTTTTTTTATACTAAACGTTTAGCCTGTACACCTGTTTCAGCTCTTTAAATAGCTCTTTTGAGATAACTGTTGCAGTCCACACAGTTTCCTGGAGTCAGATTATATTGGAAAAGCTTTCTCTTTAACCAAGGATAATTTATTAATAAAGATCCATTTAAAATGTTCTACAAAACCTGTGGTACATGAAGGCAGACTTAACAAGTAAGATAAAATTTATTCATGTAAGTTAAAGAAAAAGAAAAAAAAAAGAGTAAGATTAAAAAACCTTGATATGAAGTGTGAGAAGACCACTGAGACAGCAGGAGCAAGCAGAAGTGATCTGTCACCGCCTCACACTATGTGAGAAATCAATAGTCTTGTGCCTTGTATCAAAAGTCTCATACAAAGACACAGCGGAGATTACCGAGTCAATCCCTGTTTGACTCAGACCAGAGCCGAAGGGAAAGGATAAACTGAAATGGGATCTGTGAAATAATGAAGTGAGACAGATCAGGGGACAAAATAATAAATGGCTCATATAAAATTGGCAGATGCAAATGCATTTCTATTAGGGAAACAAATCTGCTTCTAGTAAATGTGACTATTACACTGGCAGGGCTCCTGAAATGGTTCATTTACATATGTGATACTGCTGCTTATTATGACTCAGTTTTACCTATTAATTTTCTTTTCTTTTATTCTCTGCAGGGGCCGTGGTCATTGCTTTTGTGGTGTGCTGGCTGCCCTACCATGCCCGGAGACTAATGTACTGCTATGTTACTGAATGGACAACGTGAGTTTTAATTTAAAAGCTTTTTGAAATATCAATAAAGATGCAAGGAAATTTTGCATTCTCGTACTAGACTAGAACAAACGAGACAAAGCATAAAGCTATAATTTCCCATTCCAGCCAATAGTCAGAAACATTTCCAGCCATAAATATTTATTATTATGTGTATTCATTATTTTAGGGTGAAGAAATTAGGGAAATGCATCTAATTGCATTTATTATTATTATTATTATTATTATTATTATTATTCATTCATTCATTTTCTTTTCAACTTAGTCCCTTTATTCGTCAGAGGTTGCCACAGCAGAATAAACAGCCAACTTATACATCTTATTTTTTACGCAGCAGATGCCCTTCCAGCTGCAACCCATCACTGGGAAACACCTATACACTCTGATTCACACACATACACTACGAACAATTTAGCCTACCCAATTCACCTAATGCGCATGTCTTTGAACTGTGGGGAAAAGCAGAGCACCCGGAGGAAATCCACACAAACACAGGGAGAACATGCAAACTCCACACAGAAATGCCAACTGACCCAGCTGAGACTCGAACCAGCAACCTTCTTGCAGTGAGGCGATTGTGCTACCCACTGCACCACCATGCTGCCCAATTTTGTTTAATTATTAGTATAATTATTATTATTATTACTATTATTTGTTGTGGCAGTATACTGTCAATTTTTTTTATTTAATACAACTATTAAAGTTAAATTAACAATGAGAATATCAGAAAAAAATTCTTTGCTTTCAAAGTAAAGCCTAGATCTTCTATTTTGGCGTAAAACTACAGGAAAACATTTTTTATTATTTGTATATTTTTTCATCTTTTGCCCACATTTGGGAAAACAGCTATTTGCCACGTTGCATTTTTTAATCATTTCAACATTATAAGCAAGTTTGTGCTGATCATTTACTCTGTTTACTATTTATCATGAGCTGCTCACGTCAAAAGATCATAGTCCTTGCGTCACTTTACATATTTACAATGCAGTATTTGAAGAGTCCAGATGGGGTGGCGCGGTGGTGCAGTGGGTAGTGCTGTCGCCTCACAGCAAGAAGGTCACTGGTTCGAGCCTCGGCTGGGTCAGTTGGCATTTCTGTGTGGATTTTGCATGTTCTCCCCGTGTTTGCTTGGGTTTCCTCCGGGTGCTCCGGTTTCCTCCACAAGTCCAAAGACATGCGCTATAGGTAAATTGGGTGAGCTACATTGTCTGTATTGTATGTGGGTGAATGAGTGTGTATGGTTATTTCCCAGTGTTGGGTTGCAGCTGGAAGGGCATCTGCTGCATAAAACATATGCTGGATAAGTTGGCGGTTCATTCAATCATTCGAACAGGCAACCCCTGATGAATAAAAGGACTAAGCCGAGAAGAAAACAAATTTTTAACTGCATTATAACACAAATACAATAAGGCAAAATTCGATGAACAACTTTCATCTACATTTAGAGAACAGAGCACAAATAATAATCAAATCAAATTCAAATAAAAAAAGATAATAATACAAATAAATAAAATTTAAACATAGAATAGACACAAACACAAGAAAAAAAAATAACATTTACACTACCAGGTCTTCTATTAATTTACTTTTTTCAATAAACTAAACCGTCTTCTACCAAATTTTGGTTTGACCAACTTTAAAGATTTACAGTATAACCAAAATTCCTTTTGCAAAACCAAAAACAGTGATTTTGTTTTAACGCACTTGCATTTATGAATATATTTTTTTTCCAAAATTAGAATATTGTTTAACACAAATTGAAAATTAATATCTTCCCCTAATAAGCCAAATAAAATATAATTTTTAGAAAATTGGGAGGACATCTTGAGAGAAACTTTTAACCACTCAATTGAGTCAGACCAGATGGTTCTGCTATATAAACAGTCAAAAAGTAAATGAGCCTCCTATGTTTATGTTCAGGTATTTCACTTTAAAGGTAATGAAAATAATTTATCCCTCACTATAAGAGTAAAATTACTAAGACTACACATAGGAGTCTGAGGAAAATACTAATTTTAGAAGAAAATATCAAACAACATTTTACATTTAACAAGGTTTTTACATCTAAACTCTTTATTTGGAATTTGGAAATCACCCACCAGTTACAATTGGCTGTTTGCAAGTTGTGTGTGTACATAGATGCAGAGTTGCTGAAGTCCAGAAGCTTCCAATAAATAACATATAAAAGAGCTTACAATATATAATAACATAGAATGTCAAAAAGCTAAATCTATAACCACTTTCATACACTGTAGCTCTACAAATCAATGCTTTGTTCTGAACAGCGCCCACCAGCAGCACTGCATATAAATCATGATGCATCTGGTGGTGGTAGGGATTTCTGGGAGTTCTTCAGTGATTTAGAGATGGATCAATAAATTTGTGCCATATGTTTGGCTTATAATTTATACAGAGCAGCAATACAAGCAAGGTGTGAGCTAATCCGAAAAGGTCAGCTTGTACAGGTAATTTTAATCAGCAGCTGGCTGCACACAGATTTATGCTGTGGTTGTCAGGCGTGAACTACTTCAACCAAATGCAGATAAGTGGGTAAGAATTTTTCATGACTGAAAGCGCAAGTCACTTCAGTGGAAGTCTAACATCTAGAAAATTCATGCCATGAAAAAAGCATTAGTTTCGGCTAGATTTAGAAATAACTTGACACTTTCTTTAAAGGTGTTTTCATAAGACCGTCATGAAACCTTTTTAACCAAGACATGACATATGTCATGAATGTGGTTGATATTTCATGCATGATTAAATGACAACTGTTATTAAGTGTCATTATGTAATTTTAAATGCTGAGGTGACATTGTTTTTTTTTTGTCTTTGTTTTGACAACTTAGCATTGCCAAGACAACAAACCTGTCATAAATCTGCTATATCATGAGACAATTATAATTGTGTAATTAATTTTATAACAGCTTCATTGATATTTTTCTTAACCTCAGCTACAGTGGTACAAATTGAATTTTTATTAAAATGTCATTAATTGTCATTAAATATTAATGGCACTGTTATAAATTTATTTTTTATTTTATTTGAGTATTTACACAATTAGAAATGAAAGTGATCAGAAAAAATATTAATGACCTCATGAAAATCATGTTTATGACAGACAAGTTAGGTTATCATGGTAATGTCAAGTTGTCATAAAGACAGTATATACTCTATTTGTTTATGTCAAGTTGTCATAAAGACATTAAACAATGTCATTATTGCATTTAAAATGCATTTAAAAGAGGAAATGACATTTAACATTTGACATAAGCACGCATAAAATCTTAGAAATTCATATATATAACATGTCATGATTATAAAGGTATAATTCGTGATGGTCTCATGAATGCCCCCTTTAAGTGTTTCTCCTAATTTTAGTGTGATGCTATATGCATTTGGTTTGTTTTTCACTGAATGCTATGTGGTTGCTACAGTGTTTCGATCTGAATCTTTTAGTATAATTTTGAAGTAGTTTTGGTCTGGAGATTTAACATTCCCAAGGTGAAAAAAAAAAATTTATGGCTTGAAGGTCTAATTCACTCATAATTTTAAATTCTGACATTTACTTGTACTCCTTTTTTTCCAAACATGTTTGTTTATTTTTTATTTGTTGGAAAATATTTCCAAAGATGTTTGAAACTGATAACTATTGACTGCCATTGTATTTTTCCCTCTTATACAGTAGTTGTCAGTGGTGTCACGACACATTAGTACTGGACACAGGAGGGGTAAATGTAATCAAGCTTTTATAGACAAAGTCTATAAATGAAGTAGGATGGAGTTCAGAGAGAGAGTTCAGTGTAAACAAGGAAGTGCTTGGTAGCATGGAGTTTGTTGCAGACACACAACACACTTAACTTATCCGTGGAGACGAAGAACACTGAATGCACAGGAACACTGAGACTGAGGAAACACTTCCCCCCTCCTCCAGGGGTGGCTCCTGATGCCCTTACACAATGCTGGTGTCTTTCGCGACTTCGAGAGGCAGGCCGGTCTGGGTTGGTTCGGTGGAATTCCTCCAAGAGTGATAGATTGAAGACATCAGCTCTGGGGACCCAGGATCTTTCCTCTGGACCATACCCCTCCCAATCGATCAGATACTCGAGCTGGTATCGAGATACTGAGATGTGGAACGTGGGGTAAATTCTGTACCTGGGTGGAAGTTGGAGCTGATACATGACGTCATTGATCTGCCTCAGGATCTTAAGGGACCAATATAGCGGGGACTCAGCTTTCAGCAAGGAAAACGAAGTCGAAGATCCCGCATGGACAGCCACACCCAATCTCCCGGTTGGTATGTGGGTGCATCGGATCTTCAAGAGTCTCACTGCTCCTTGGAGTTGAATGTGAGCTGAGTCCCACACTCTCTCGCTCACCCAGAACCAGTAGTCCACAGCTGGAACCTCTGACTGTTTCTCGGTCCATGAGAACAGGGGTGGTTGGCAACTGAGCTTGCACTGGAATGGTGTTAACCCGGTTGACTCTTGATGGAGGGAGTTCTGTGCATACTTGGCCCAGGAGAGGAACTGGCTCCAGCTGAACTGGTCCTCTTGGCAGTATGACCGGAGGTAGCGTCTGAGTTCCTGGATCGTACGCTTAGCCTGGCCATTCATCTGGGGGTAGTAACCTGAGGAAAAATAAACAGACACACCAAGGAGTTTAAAGAATGCCTTTCAGATATGAAACGTAAATTGAGGACCCAAGTCCGATACTATCTCCTCAGGAATCCCAATTTTTTTACTTTCTGGGCATTCCGGCAGAGCGGGTTCCTGGAGAGTGGCAACAATTAGGGCTGGAGGGATAATATGTTCAGGTTTTGTTGGACCATTGGGAGCATGGACTTGGCAAAGTGTTTCAGCCCTGCCATTCTTAGAACCAGGTTTGTACGTAATGGAGTAGTTAAAGCGGGTTAAGAATAGGGCCCATCTTGCCTGTCTTGAATTCAGTCTCTTAGCTTCTCGAAGATACTGTAGATTCTTGTGATCAGTTATCACAGTGAACAGGTGTTCAGCTCCCTCCAGCCAGTGTCACCACTCTTCCAAAGCCAGTTTGATGAATAATGGTTCTCTGTTTACGACGTCATAATTTTGCTCCGCTGGAGACAACCTCTTGGAGTAATAGGCGCAAGGGTGGAGGTGAAGAGCCTCACCAGGCAGCTGAGAGAGAACGGCCCCTACTCCTGTGGCAGAGGCATCTACCTCTACAGTAAAGGGGTGCTGTGGATCTGGATGTTGCAGGGGAGGGACTGAACTGAAGGTATCCTTTATCTTCTCAAAGGCTTCGTGGGCAGACTGACTCCATACTAGGGACTTGGGTCTACTGCAATGGAGGGTGTTCAAAGGAGCAGAAAGAGTGCTGTAGTTCTGGATAAATTTTCGGTAGAAGTTTGCAAAGCCCAGGAAACGTTGGAGATCCTTCACTGAGTGGGGTTGTTACCATTCTCTGATGGCCTTTACCTTCCCCTCGTCCATCTGGATGCTCTCAGTGGAGATGATGTAGCCCAAAAACTAAACAGAGGTTTTATGGAACTCACATTGTTCATGCTTTAGGAAAAGCTGTTGTTGTCTAGGAACTTTATCTTAATGACGTGGTAACAATGTTCTGTCAGATTCTGGGAATAGATGAGGATGTCATCGATGTATACAATCCCAAACTTGTGGAAGAAATCATGGAATACTTAATTCATGAAGGTTTGGAAGACGGCAGGTGAGATGGAAAGGCTATAGGGCATTATCTGGTACTCGTAGTGGCCAGCAGGTGTAATGAAGGCTGTCATTCGTTCATCTCCAGCTCGAATATCCACAAGATTGTATGCACTCCTCAAATCCAACTTACTGAACATGTGGGCTCCGTGCAGTTTTTCGAGGGCTGCTGGGACCAGGGGGAGCGGATAGGGCTGAGGAATGAGTTGAGAATTCACTGCTCGATAATCAATGCAGGGCTGGAGTCCTCCATCCTTCTTACCTTATCCTTCTTTCACTGGAATCATACAGTTCTCAAGACATTCATTACTCCACTGTAAAATTTCACTGCGGCCCCATCTGATTTCCGGGGAATGACAAGATAGCCATGGATGTCCCAGGATGATTTTGACGGTGGATTCCTCCAGTACCAGAAAACTGATTCTCCTTGTGAAGACATCCGTTCTGTAGAGTAAACTCAGGGGAGTGGTATCTGACTTTTTCTCATCCCAGTGGTTTTCCTTGGATGGTTTCAACTGAGTTGGTCGAGACTTGGGAGGTTAAATTGCCAGAAGATCCGGAGTCTATGAGAGCTGAGACAGAGCATGAAAATTCTGGAGTGACCAATATGGCAGGAGTAGGTGTAAGTTTAGACACTTCATCATTGACATGAATTGTACTCACCATGGGAGGAGGGGGTTTCACGGGGCACTCTTTGATGAAATGACCAGGTTTTTCACAGTGAAGACAATCTACTCTTGACATCCATCTGGATCGCTCAGTTTTAGTGAGGCGAGAAGAATCTGTTGGCATGGATTCTGGTACTGGAGGGCAGGCAGCACTGGGAGCAAACTGGTGAGCAGTTTCAGAGCTGTGACAGGCTGCTAGCTGTTGAGCTACTCAGGTGGTTCATTGTAGGATATTTTCTAATCCTATGGTATTATCATATATGGCCATAGTAGACCTGAAATTGGCATTTAGCCCTTGACGAAAAGCACCAATGAGGGCTGTTTCATTCCAGCCACCAGCCACAGCCAGAGTGCGGAATTGGATTGTGTATTCTGAGATGGAGGAGTTTCCTTGTCGCAAACTAAACAGCTGATCTGATGTGGAAAGCAATCCGGTAGCAATGCTGAAAACTTCAGACAGATGAGTAATAAACTGGGCATAATAATTAGTTATGACACTTTTGGAACTCCATATTGCTTTTGCCCATAGCAGGGCTTTAACGGTTAGCAAGGAAATAAGGAATGCTACCTGAGATGTCTCGGTGGGGAATTGGCTCGGATGCATCTTGATGTATAGGTTGACTTGGAGTAAGGAACCACTACACTTAGCTGCTTTAACAGAGTAACATTGCGGAAGAGCCATGGGACTGCCTGAGGCAGAGACAGTTGCTGGAGCATGAACAACATGGAACCTTGAGTGCATCGACGAATTCAGTGAGGGTGTCCAATGATGACGATGTTCTATGTCAGGGAGCCATCCCAATAACTGTTTTCGGTCGGTCCTTCGGTCATGAAACTCTTAACAGTGGACACAGGAGGGGTAAATGTAAAATAGCATTTATTGACAAAGTCTTTAAATGAAGTAGGATGGAGTTCAGAGAAAGAGAGAGAGAGTTGCAAACAAGGAAGTGCTAGGTAGCATGAAGTTCATTGCAGACACACAACACACTTATCCGTGGAGACAAAGAACACTGAATGCACTGGAACACTGAGACTGGGAAAACACAGGAGGGAATCGAGGAGATGCTGGAGTAGTAGAACGCTGGAGATGGATCGGATGATTCTCATGGATGTGATGATCAGGACCTACAGACGTAGAGTGAACGGAGGTGCGTTAAATAGTGTGTGTGTGTGTGTGTGTGTGTGTGTGGGTGAGTAATCAGGCGAGTGAGAGCGAATGCAAGTGGGTTCAGTCTTCAAAATATATTTTTTGTGTTTGTTGTCATAAAGGTTTGGAACCACTTGTGTCCGAGTAAAATGTGATTAAATTTCTAATTTCGAGTGAACTGTGCCTTTAAATGAAAACTATAAAATATAATTATCAATCAAAGAAGGTAATGCAATTTATAGATTTTCTAACCCTAAATACAAGCAGTAGCAATAGTGATGTTTGTTCACACCTACAGCAAGTATGAGGTGAATACATACATTCCTGCTGCGGTATTGATTGCAAGGCTTACATTTTTTACAGCGGAGGTCCTTTAATATGAACCAGTGAGCTGAGGTAGTACTTGATGTCTTAGCACATTTGATGTTTTAGTAAAGCAGAAGAAGAAGAAGAAGAAGAAGAAAATGTAACATACTGTATAAGGAAAAACTGAAGATGTTTTGGGAGGCAGCATTAAGGTTTTGATAAAGGAGAGGTGTGTTGGAAAGTTACTAAAAGAACTAAGAAAGTAGTTGTCAACATGATCAATGTTAAGTTACAATTTTGGAGAATGTAGATGAATTTTATTCAACCATAAGTGTTTTTATTTATATGAAAAGTATTAGAGAGGATTTAGGAAATATCATATTTCAATGTGACAAGTTAAGCTACAGTAAATCACCATGGAGGAACTCCTAAACAACCATTCATTAATTATTCATTAAAATTACAGAGGATAAAGAGTTAGATTAATGAATCTTCTTAGTGCAAGTGCTGTTTTTTCTTGTGCAGGGCTCAATGTTACCTTAGGCATAACTTTAGAACTCAGATGACCAGCTAATAAGCTTCTCTATAGATACTGCATATAAATTATTATACACATTATCCAGACTCTAAAAGTCTTCAAACTGAAAGAACAGTACTCATATTTAAAAAAAAACCTTATAGTGCAATCCCTTTATTACTTTAGATATTTTATATAAAACAATGTATTTCAAGTAGTTTCACGTTTGTTCCATGTTTCATGTTTAATATTACTATATGAAGATCATGTGAAGATCATCTTACTATATGAAAACCACTTTTAAAGCAACAGTGACATTGTTTTTGTTCTAAGTGTACATTTAACAAGTGTCTTAAAATCAACTACACATTGAAAATATATATTTGAGAGCTATGATACGGTTCTACAGTAAGTCAATCTCATAATTCATCAGAGCATATTTATTTATTTATTTATTTATTTATTTATTTGCTTTTGCTAATTGTTTATTTGTCTCCTAAACAGATGCATGTGATGCAAATTGTTTTATTTTCTTTACTCTGTTTGGTTTGGCTTTTTGTTAGCAGATAAATGGAAAGATGTTTAAAGGATAGTTCACCCAAAAATTTAAATTTCCTCACAATTATCTCCACTCAAGTGATTTACAACTTGTATGAATTAGTTTCTTCCATTAAATTGAATTTCAGACTTTCTGAATAATGTGAAAAACCAACAGCTATTGACTTTTATTTTACAAACAAAAACAATTATGTCAGTCAATGGCTACCGTTTTCCAACATTCCAACTTTTGTGTTCAACAGAAGAAAAAAAATGATCAACGAAACAGAATTCAATTTAATTCAACTTTATTTCTATAGCACTTTGCAAAATTGTGTCAAAGCAGCTTAACATAGAAGATAGAAGTTTTAGTAAATTGAAACTGCGTCAGTCCAGTTTTCAGAGTTGAAGTTTAGTTTAGTTCAGTGTGGTTTAATTTTCACTGCTGATAGTCCAATGATAAATTTAGATGATGAGGAATGATGATAATCCATTTATGGGTGAACTATACATTTAAAGGGGATATACTGTGTTGGAACTCAATGCAAAGGATGTTGATGAAATCAAACCAGTTCAAATCAGGCTTGGAATCTTGGGGCAGCCACGTTGTCTTTCATTCATCAAACTCGCTTATACCATAACATAACAGTGCGCCAATTCATTTGACTCTCTTCCCCCAATACCCTGGCCGTAGATGGACAAAGATGCTTGCAGCGATTTCGTAAATATTTAACCATCTAGACAATTGGGCTTTCAGGATCTCTCCATCACGAGACTTTTGAACGACCGATCTTGTGGTTAAGATCGGTTACCCAGAACAACTCCACTCACGACTGAGTGAATCCCAAAGACGTCACCCAGAGGCCACCCTATCAGGAGCGCCATGTGTCAGGCCAGCCCGGCTAGGCAAACTTCAGTCGAGAAGACTTCAACAAACTCGCAAGTAACACAAGCAAATTGTCTCTTGCTGATTTGGTGCATATGATCTTAAGCAGTTAAAGATAAGTCAAATCTCTGCTTTTGTGGTTTCTCAGGTGATTCTAAGATCTAGTACGAAAGACTAGAATTAATTTGGGACGGTTGTTAACTCATTTTGCATCTTCTGAACTGCCTGTGTGTATGTGTGTGTGTGTGAATGTGTGTGTGCATTTGTTTGTTGTTTGCTTATTACGTAGTTATTTTCATGTATCGTAGTGTAGCTCAATAAATCTTTGTTCTCCTTTTGTAAGAACTGTGTTCTTGTTTTGTGCTTCTAAGTCATTGCCTCAAGCTGTAGATCTGTTACCTTGCTAAAAGTTAACCCGATTCTGTGTTATGTTATTATCGTTGGCTACGAAAATAATATAAACTAGGTTGGTAAAATGCGATGTCTCTATTTGCGGGACAAATTTCAGATAAAGTCTGAATCTTTTGATCTGACTCAATCCGACTCAGTTGAGTCGAATCAATGATTCGAATCTTCAAGATCCGAGTCATTAAATATGAGCTAATAAAACCCTGATCGATCTTATAATGTAGGTTGATTTCTTACAACTGTATTATGACCCTTTATACGTAGATCCCAGGTTTTAGCACAAAATAGCCTAGATGTGCTATAAATGCCCATTTTAAGTGGAAGTTAAAACATGCTCTTTAAATGCAAATGAGCTGCTTCTGCTCTCCTCCCCTTTTTCAAAAGTGGGTGGAGCAGTTACAGCTTGTGCCTCAGACACTCAAAAACAATAACAATACAAAAACAATAAACAATACAACTTTTTAGTTTTCATATAATGGCCCACTTGTGACATTGGAGTTCTTAGTCATTATGAAAGTGAATATGCACATATTTTAAACTTAAACTGGGTACACACATCATGAGTATTAAAAAACTTCTCGTTTGCACCTAAAGAGATAGTTCATCCAAAATATCAAATGTGCTAATCATTTGCTCACCTTCAAATGGTTCTAAAAACTTTATGAATTTCTTTTGTTTTGTTTTCCTTTGTTTAGTTTTGTTTTCTGTTGATCACAAATGAAGAAGGCTGAAAAATACTATGGAAATCAATGGTTGCCAGATTTTAACTTTTTTATTAATTGATGAAGGAAACTCAAACAGGTTTGAAACAAGTAGATAGTGAGTAAATTATGACAGATTTAAATTTAAATATTTTTTTTTCTTTATTGCCATTTATGTTCACACATACGAGGAATTTGTTTTCGTGACAGAGCTTCTACAGTGCAACAGAATTACAGAGACAGGACCAAAAAAACTGATAATAAATATATTTTTAAAAGTAGTGAATACAAATATATAAATTGGCAATTGTATGTACAGCTATATTACTATATACAGTGAGGCAAATAAGTATTTGATCACACTGTGATTTTTCAAGATCTCCTACTTAGAAATCATGGAGGGGTCTAGAATGTTCAGTATAGGTGCAATTCCACTGTGAGAGACAGAATCTAAAAATAAAAATGCAGAAATCACATTGTATGATTTTTTTAACAATTTATTTGTAAATTACTGTGTGAAATAAGTATTTGATCACTTGCTTTTCAGCCAAATTTCTGACCCTCAAAGACCTGTTATTTTGCTTTAAAATAGTCCAGCTACTCTCTGCTCATGATTCTAATTTAGTAGCACTTGTTTGAGGTCACTAGCTGTCATAAAGACACCTGTGCACCCAACAATCAGTCAAAAGTCTAAGTAGCAACATGGCCAAAAACAATAAGCTGTCAAAGGACACAAGAGACAAAATTGTAGACCTTCATAAAGCTGAAACTGCTATGGGGGACAATTGCCAAGCAGATTGGT
The DNA here is from genome assembly GCA_903798205.1 of Danio tinwini. Taxonomy (NCBI): domain Eukaryota; kingdom Metazoa; phylum Chordata; class Actinopteri; order Cypriniformes; family Danionidae; genus Danio; species Danio tinwini. Next base: position 3,071,927 of record CAIGQZ010001345.1, read on the forward strand.
GAAAAAAGAACAACTGTTGGAGCAATTGTCAGAAAATGGAAGAGGCTAATGATAACTGTCAATGTCCCTTGGACTGGGGCCCCACGGAAGATCTCTCCTCTTGGGTATTAATGATGCCAAGAATGGTCTAGAATCAGCCCAGAACTACACGGGAGGAGCTTATCAATGCCGTGAAGAGAGCTGGGACTACCGTTTTCAAGGCTATTATCAGTAATACACTAAGATGTCATGTTTTAAAACCATGCATCGCACGGAAGGTTCCCCTGCTTAAGTTAGCCCATGTCAAGACCCATCTGAAGTTTGCCAGGGACCATCTGGATGATGGAGTCATGGGAGAAAGTCCTGTGGTCAGATGAGACCAAAGTAAAACTTTTTGGTCTTAACTCCATTCACTGTGTTTGGAGGAAGAAGAAGGATGTGTATCATCACAATAATACCATACCTACAGTGAAGCATGGGGCTGGAAGCATCATGCTCTGGGGTGTTTTTCTGCACAGGGAACAGGACAACTGCAATGTATTAAGGAGAGGATGAACGTGGCCATGTATTGTGAGATATTGGGCAAAAACCTCCTTCCCTCAGTCAGAGCATTAAAGATGGGTCGTGGCTGGGTCTTCCAACATGACAATGACCCAAAGCACACAGCCAGGAAAACCAAGGAGTGGCTTTGTAAGAAGCATATCAAGATTTTGGAGAGGCCTAGCTGGTCTCCAGACCTATCCAATAGAAAATCTTTGGAGGGAGCTGAAACTCCATGTTCCTCAGCGACAACCCCAAAACCTGACAGATCTAGAGAATATCAGTGGGCCAAAATCTTTCCTTCAGTGTGTGCAAATCTGGTGAAGAACTACAGGAACCATTTGACCTTTGGAATTGTTATCAAAGGCTTCTGTACTAAATATTTAAAATGCTTGACTCAAGTGATCAAATACTTATTTCACACAGTAATTTACAAATAAATTGTTAAAAAATCATTTAATGTGATTTCTGCATTTTTATTTTTAGATTCTGTCTCTCACAGTGGAATTGCACCTATACTGAAAATTCTAGACCCCTCCATGATTTCTAAGTAGGAGATCTTGAAAAATCACAGTGTGATTAAATACTTTTTTCCCTCACTGTACAACATCTCATCCTGAGATGACTCTCAGGATGGCGCCGCGGATGGCTGCCTCGGTGTGGAGCTCTTCAGTGTTTGCACTATTTCTGTTAGTTTGTCCTGTTTTATGTTTATCAAACACGATCAGTTATACCAGGGATGAGCTGCTGAACATTCGGCAGTGCACACCAACTAATCACCAACTGGATTTTGATTTCTCTGGCGTTGTGCGGAACATTGTCATCGTGGGAGCAGCTGCTTTGTGGAAGAAATACAAGACCCGGCGGCGTGGAAAAAGAGCCGGCGCGCTCGTCAGGCTGAGACAGCGCGGCTTCAGAACAGCGCTGCCTAGCATCCATCTAGCGAATCTCCGCTCGCTTCCTAACAAAATGGACGAACTACTTCTGCTCTCACGCGAAAACAAGAACTTTAACAACTCTGCTGCGCTGTGTTTCACAGAAACCTGGCTGAACAAAGCCATTCCGGACAGCGCATTACACTTAACGGACTTTCAGCTGTACAGAGCAGATCGCGATACGGAGTCAACGGGCAAAACACGCGGTGGTGGGACATGCTTTTACATCAACAGAAGATGGTGTACGGATGTAACTGTGTTAAAGAAGATGTGCTGTCCTGATGTGGAAGCACTTTTCATTAACTGTAAGCCGTTTTATGCACCGCGGGAGTTTTCCTCGTTCGTTCTTGTCTGTGTTTACATTCCACCACAAGCACACGTGAGGACTGCGTTACAACAGCTGTCTGATCTGATCACAGAGACTGAACAACGACACCCGGACTCTGCTTTTATCATTCTCGGTGACTTTAACCATGCAAAACTCACACATGAGCTGCCTAAATTCAAACAGCACATCACATGCCCCACCAGAGACAATAACATTTTGGATCATTGCTACACCACAATAAAAGATGCATATCGCTCCTTCGCCAGAGCAGCTCTAGGACTCTCCGACCACTGCCTGGTTCATCTTATACCAACTTACAGGCAAAAACTTAAAACTACTAAGCCAGTATTAAGGACTGTTAAGAGATGGACCAACGACACAGAGCAGGTCTTACAAGCCTGTTTTGAATGCACTGATTGGAGGGTTTTTGAAGCTGCAGCCACCGACCTAGATGAGTTCACAGAGACTGTAACATCATACATCAGTTTCTGTGAGGAGTTATGCATCCCTACCAGGACCTACTTATCATTTAACAATGATAAACCATGGTTTACACCAAAACTTAGACAGCTTCGTCATGAAAAAGAGGATGCCTACAGGAGCGGGGACAGGATTTTATACAATCAGGCCAGGAACACACTGACAAAGGAGATTGGTGTGGCCAAGAAAAGCTATGCCAAGAAGCTGCAAAACCAGTTTTCTGCCAACGACCCTGCATCAGTATGGAAAGGCCTGAAAGACATCACAAATTATAAAACGCCATCCCCCAGTATCGACTGCAACAAACATCTTGCAAACGAGCTGAATATTTTCTATTGTAGATTTGACACCTCTGACCAGACACCTCACACCCACCCGGATCATCTCCCTACACAGCCATCAACACCTCCAGCCATCTCCCTCTCACCCCCTGCACTTCAGATCAGTGAGGATAATGGGCATCAGATCCTCAGTAAACAGCCATCAACACCTCCAGCCATCTCCTTCTCCACCCCGGCACTTCAGATCAGTGAAGATAATGTGCGTCAGATCTTCAGTAAACAGAGGAGACGAAAAGCACCAGGTCCAGATGGTGTTTCACCAGCCTGTCTGAAAACTTGTGCGGACCAACTGGCTCCCATTTTCACACAGATCTTCAACAGATCACTGGAACAGCGCAAAGTTCCATCCTGCTTCAAATGCTCCACGATCATCCCAATACCAAAGAAACCAAAGATCACAGGACTCAATGACTACAGACCTGTTGCCTTAACATCTGTGGCCATGAAGTCATTCGAAAGACTGGTGCTAGCTTATCTGAAGGACATCACTGGACCTTTGCTGGACCCCCTGCAGTTTGCCTATAGAGCAAACCGGTCTGTGGATGATGCAGTCAACATGGGACTGCATTATATCCTAGAACATCTGGACAAACCAGGGAACTACGCAAGGATACTGTTTGTGGACTTCAGTTCTGCCTTTAACACCATCGTCCCATCACTGCTCGAGAACAAACTGACCCAGCTGTCTGTCCCTAGCTCTGTCTGTCAACGGATCACCAGCTTTCTGACAGATAGACAACAGCTAGTCAGAATGGGCAAAATCACATCCGACAGCCGCACCATCAGCACTGGTGCCCCCCAGGGTGTGTTCTCTCCCCACTGCTCTTCTCCCTGTACACAAACGACTGCACTGCAAAAGACCCCTCCATTAAGCTCTTGAAGTTTGCGGATGACACTACTGTTATCGGCCTCATCCGGAACGGTGACGAGTCTGCATACAGACAGGAGGTGGAGCGGCTGGCTTTATGGTGCAGATACAACAACCTGGAGCTAAACACGCTCAAAACAGTGGAGATGATAGTGGACTTTAGGAGTAACCCCCCTGCACTCCCCTCACTCACCATCATGAACAGCACTGTGGCTGCAGTAGAGTCATTCAGGTTCCTGGGCACCACCATCTCTCAGGATCTGAAGTGGGACATTCACATAGACTCCATTGTAAAGAAAGCCCAGCAGAGACTGTACTTCCTTCGTCAGCTGAGGAAGTTCAACCTGCCACAGGAGCTTCTCGTACAGTTCTACTCAGCTGTCATCCAATCCATCCTCTGCACTTCAATCACCGTCTGGTTCAGCTCAGCTGCCAAAACCGACCTCCATAGACTACAGCAAATAGTTCGGACTGCTGAACGAATCACTGGCACTACCCTTCCCACACTTCAAGAACTGTACTCTTCCAGAGTGAGTAAAAGGGCTCGTAAAATCACTCTGGACGCCTCACACCCAGCACACTACCTGTTCGAACTGTTACCGTCTGGTCGGCGCTACAGAGCACCAAGCACAAAAACAGATAGACACAGGAAAAGTTTCTTTCCTCAGGCCATCTACCTCATGAACAGTTAAATATTCCCCTACTGTGCAATAAACGTGCAATACTTTCTCATACGCACTTGTACACAGCACCTTATAACCTGTATATTTACAGCATATCTGTACATACAACTCAACATCTGATCTTTTTGACTGACTGCATCTCTGTTTAATGTTTAATGTTTATTGCCTTTTCTTTTCTTGTATTTAATTTTGTGTTGTCACTCGTCACTTTATGTACACTGAAAGCTTCTGTTGCCAAAACAAATTCCTTGTGTGTGTGAAGCACACTTGGCAATAAAACTGATTCTGATTCTGATTCTGATTCTGATAATATGTGCAGCTGTTATGTGCAAATTGGTGTGTTGTTAAATAAGTGTATATGTGTATAAAAGTGTATAGCAAGTAGTGATGTTGGTTTCACAATTATTATCATCAAGCGTTCATAAGATTGATTGCCTGAGGGAAGAAACTGTTTCTGTGTCTGGCTGTTCAGGTGCGCAGTGCTCTGTAGTGTTGACCAGAAGGTAAAAGTTCAAAGAGGCAATGTGCTGGGTGTGAGCAGTCCAGAGTTATTTTATCAGCCCTTCTGCTCGCTCTGGATAAGTACAGTTCTTGTAGAGTAGGGAGCGTTGTACCAATGATTCACTCAGCAGTCCGAGCTATTCAACGTAGTCTGCGGAGGTCGGATTTGGAAGCTGAGCTAAACCAGACAGTTATTGATGTGCAGATGACTGATTCGTTTTTGCGATGAACTATCTCTTTAAACTATCAAGGTTCACATATTTACACAATTATATATTATAATAAATACATGCAATTTCTGGTACTGCACAGATTTTTATCAGGCCCCCCATACAAATTTCCAGGATACTACAATTTCCATTTCCATGGAATAACTAGACTGCCAGAGATTGCATGGATACTAGCACTAAATGTCAATACCCACGCTGAGTTGAAAGAAATTCATAGTGGTTCATCTGTGGAAATGCTACATATCATAATCCTGATGTGATCAAATATCACTGGGATAATGGATTATGAATATGACGTCTGCCTCGTGTAGTCAAAACCCAATTTCCTTTTTGTGGGCGATGACAAGACAGGAACCCAGGGGATATATGATTGCTCGTGAGATTGCACCGGGGTCTTCATTTTAAGCATTTCACACCAATATTATCCACACACACACACACACACACACACACACACACACACACACACACTAAATTCCCTCTGCAAAATCCTCTTTTTATCTGTCAGGCACTCTAAAGTAATCTCTCACCTGCAAAACAAATCGAATAGCATGTAGTGTATAAAACTCAACACAATAAGATTTCTAAATATATATAAATAAATATTTTATGGTAAATATTCCCTTATGTATATACAGTAGAACCATTTACATATGCTCTTTGAAGTGTGTATAAGACGTCTGCTCAACTGCTGGATTGATTATGTAAAAAATATAACAATTTTAAATGTATTCTTATTTTATGTGTTAATGTACTTTTAAAAATGTCATTTATCTCTGTGGTGGAATAAAATTGAATTTTCAGCTTCATTACTCCAGTTTTTAGTGGTCCTTCAGACAAAATACTTTATTAATTTCAGTGGTGAAAATATAGTACATAAATTACAGATTAATTTCCATAATTTATGGCTTATATTTCGTAACGTGAATAAAATATTTGGTCCCATTTTATATTAAGTGTCGCTTATACCTGTGAACTTACATGGTAACTAGATATGTAAGTAGTATGTAACTACAGTGTCTGTACACACTGGTACATAGTATTTACTTGTGTAATACTGGTGTAACTAATCACATGTAATAGTATGTGTAAGTTCAAATGTGTAACAGGACATTGGTAACAACCCTAAAAAAAGTACACATCTGTAACAAGAATTACATAAGTGCATTGTGTAACAACAATATACTTGCAGGTGTTTTCCCACTTCCACACCTGTTTGCATACCATGTACTGTACTTCTGAACACTGTATTAGAAAAAGAATGGCAGAACTAACGCTGCATTAGAAAGTTTTACCTTGTGATACCAGTGTAATTACAGGGAAAATCATCAGGAACTGTCCACTCAATATAAAGTGTAAAATGGTCACAAATTACTGTGTAATTTTTAAAACCTAAGCCTTTGTGCAACTGTTTAACAACAGCAAACTTCTGCCAAAAAAGTATAAGTGTATATAGAAATATACAAATGCCTTCTGTTTATATGTTGTTTTAAGGTAAACTGTAGAATCAGTAATCACATTAAAGTGGGTAGTTTACCAAAGATTGTGTTGTTAATGTCCTGTTACACATTTGAACTTACACATACTATTCAGTGGGTTGTTACATGTGTGTAGTTACAGCCTTATTACACAAGTAAATACTATGTACCAGTGTGTACATACACTGTAGTTACATACTACTTACACATCTAGTTACCGTGTAAGTTCACAGGTATAAGCAACACTTAATATAAAGTGGAACCAAATAGGTCATATATTAAAAGATTATTAATTATTAATAGATTATTATATTTCATGCACTCCCCTACAGAATTATTTCAGTAAATCTAAAATGATAAATTCTTTCCAAGCAGTTGTTTAACTCACCTAGTGAAATTGTATTCATATCGCAGAAAAAGATTTTACCAATATCATGCAGCCTATATATATATATATATATATATACATAATAGTTCTGTCTGGTTCTTGAATCTAACTGGTGGACAGTTGTGCAATATTCTACAAATAACAACACTAGTACAGCCTCTTCACCCTTGTGTATTTTTATAATTTAACATTTTGGACCATTGGATTCAGTGCATCGGTCACCATCAGCATGCAGGCAACAGAGACCCCATAATAAGGGCTTAGGGGAGAAAAACAGCATTTTCTCAGTGTAAATTTCAAACTACAACTGAACAAATCATTATAAATCAGGTTAGTGACATTCTGAGTCAATCTTTCTCTTTTGTATTTTGTAGTGCTGTATTTATACCACAGAAACTGCTAGTGTTTGCTTTGCTCTGTTTTTTATGGGGTTAATTATCGTAATCTCCCGATTGCAACAGAGAAATACTAGAAAATCTCTGTAGATTTATGGCATTTCATGCCGTTCAGCCTTATAATCTTAAAATGTCAGCAAAATCACCTGTTTTGTCATCAATTTAGACATTATGCTAGAGAATCATTTAAATACTAGCTCTAAAGTGATGTTTGTGAACTGGCAATGGTTTCTGCTGTTCTGACGTCAGCTGCAGATGTAAATTGCGGAAGAAAGTAGTTCCTCTGTCAAAAGGGTTTTTGATTTTTGAAGTTTGATTTTCTTTTTTTATACACATGATTATGCCGTCAAACTGTTGTATAAATGCAATATCACACTCGTAGCAGTGCAATATGGCTGTGAGGTACTAATGCACTCGGCCTGCGGCCTCGAGCCAACGCACGCCTCCCACCAGTGCTGATATACAGCCATATTACACTGTGTGATATGTCTGTCTGTCTGTCTGTCTGTCTGTCTGTCTGTCTGTCTGTCTGTCTGTCTGTCTATCTATTTATTGACAATAAACAGGCAGAAGGATATTTTACATGTGCAGTAAATAATAAACATGGATTTCTCAAAGTTGAGGGGAAACCAAGACCAGGAGAAAAGAATGTTTTAAAAATATGAAAAAAAGAAAAATATATGGTTTGAACTAAGAATGAGTCATCATCAGCCATTAGAAGGAAAAAACATATTTCAGGTTTAAAGCTTTTTACCTGCAATAAAGAGTGCAGTAATTGACAGAGAGGTACAGATGAACACTGTAATTTCTTGATGACAGCTGAACAGCAAACTGAAATGTTCAAATAAATACTAATTCAAGCCATGAAGCAGGATGTTTGTTTTTGTTACTTTATGTAAAGGTTTAAAAGGATAGGTTTGATGATGAACATCATTAAGGTGGCGTTAAATAGATGCTGTATTTATCAAACCAGACATATGAAAGATCATGTTTAAATGTTTAGAAATTACAATGCCACTATTTGACTGCATATGACTCTTTGGGGGTGTATGTATGTACATGTATGTGTTTGACACTTGAGCATGCTGTATAGGCTCAGTCTTTCATTACAATGTATGTTTGATCTAGTTTGTTGGTTTTATTTATGTTTATTGGAAAAAAAAAACTTAGATTTTTTTATATTTCCCATTCATTAGGCAATTTTAACCACTTAAATTTGTTAAATTAAGTCCTATTTTTTGTGTGTGTTTAGATAGAAAACGTACAAAAACTGATCAGATTAAGGAAATTATTAAAAAAATAAATAAATTATTTAGTCTAAAATTGGTCTCTCGGATGCTTGATAGTGTTCAAATCTGCACCAAAAAACTAATCTATCAAATTTCTTTCTTCTCTTCAACAGTGCTCTCTACGATTTCTACCATTACTTCTACATGGTCACCAATGTGCTCTTCTATGTCAGCTCAGCTATCAACCCCATCCTCTACAACCTCGTCTCAGCAAACTACAGGCAAATCTTTTTTTCCACGCTTCGCTACCTAATCCTGCCATGCCGCCATAAGAAGCAGAAGCGCGTTCTTACCAGACACTCTATCAGCATCTGCAGCAACCAGACCTTCTCTACCAATGTCATCAAAGAAACCATTTACTGAACGCTGTCAAGATTCAGTCATTCCATTCCACGATTTCACCCAGCCAAGGAGAGACAGCTGAAGCAAAGCATGCTTTCATATTGAGTTATTATTACAAGATTTGTTTTTTAATGTTTGTGCTTCTGAATCAACATACTGAGCTGTTAAGCATTGCGGAACTGACACCAGAGGCCCTTAGGGTATTTATGGGAGGAAATGTAGCACAAAATATGCACAGAAAACAATGTACAAAGTACAGAAAGAATGTAAATACAAAAAAGAGAAATGTAAATCCATCGTTTTACATTCAAAAAACTAAATATAATAATGCTGTACAGCTAAAAGAGTGAAACGAGGAAAAATAATTGAGGGGGAAAAGCGAAAAGACTTTAGACATTTGCTGTTGTGTACACAGAATCTTTATATCCAGCTTATGTAATTTGCCAAGAGTGGAATGACTGTGAACACAAGGACGTTCTCTTTTATGAATTTTATTTCATTCAATGGCACACACCAGGGACTTTCAAAGCAAAGGCTGCTATGTTGTCAAAGAAGTGACTCTTGCTCACAATGTGCAGAGAAATTGTCGCTATTCCATCGCCTTAGCAACAGTCTACATGCTAAAAAAGCAGTGCTCTTGTGTGCAAATGGGAGAAAAATGCTCTACGGGATGACGAGCATAACTGATTCATTCAATCTAAATCAGCTGCATTTAAACACTGCCATGGTCCGCAGTTTGCAGAGAGAGAAAAGAGAGTCTTCAGATAGCATTAACATTTATTTGAGGGAAAAGTGCCTCTTTTCTCTTCACAGAACTTATGGGGTAAGGTTATGATAGATACACTTCATGTTGCTTGCACAATACTATGTTATGACCTCAAAATACTATTGCCTACAAATATTTCTGTATTATTTATGTATCTGTATCTGCATCGTCTGCTAAACAATTGCACATATTTGACTGCTTGGATATGATTTCCGTGAGGCTTCAGTCATCATAAAAGAGCTTAAAGCCAGTTAAATCCTTAAGTTATCACTATCGCTTAGGTTTAGGGTAAGGTTTAATGTAAGTGGTGTTTTCAAATGCAGAAGAAAACCATTTAGGCCATCTTTACACCTTATTTTAAGATGCATTGATACATATTCTAATTTACACTATTTGAACTCATCCAACTTGTTTGACCACTTTTGAACACTTCCCTGATGTTGTTGAGGGTGGTTGATGGCAAGTTTGTTCCTGGAAAGCTGTTACTGTAAAGTTTCATTCAACCTCACTCAAATGCACCTTAGACCAGATCTAAGGATAACTAGAAAGTAACAGAGTTTTTAGGCATTGTAGAATATACAATTTATTCTCAATTTCAGCACAATTTGCTTGAGGTAGGTTTGTTATAAACAACAAAATTCAACTGTTTCTTCTTGTGTAGGTTGCCATAGTGAATGACAACTGATGCCATGTCTGCAATGCTTCATAACATCAAAGCAGCAAGTCTAGCTTGTACTTTTTTCCTGCCATCAACAACGGGGTCCATCACATGAGTGGTGTTGACCAGTAGGATCACAGAATATCTTTTGGTACACAGCTTTTACAATGGCAAAAGGGAAGAAAGAGGACTATGTTGCGAGGTGGACATGAAATGGAAGAAATCTTTGTGGAGTTATCGCAATAGTACACTTGCCTGTATTGTGTCATCAAGGGACTACTAGGACAGAATAAAAAGATAAATGTTGGCAACAATAGCAGAGGTGCTTCAGCAGCTTGGTGAGTACTGGAATTACCATGTAAACTATTAAATCACTTTTGTTGTCATTCACAATGCAATGTGGGAAACTTTATATGGCTGAATGTGTCGTTGTACTTTCAATTTTAAGTAGCGTTACGGTTCGTGAGCACAGGGCTGCTTTGTACAGGCATTGAGAAACCGCTTCTGCAACTCCAAAAGCACCTCTTGCTGGCACAGAATTTGTTTAGAGAACACACACACGTTTGTTATTGTGAATTGTGGGCAGATTCCTTAGGTTTCCATTGTTTTAATACTGTACAAACTGTATTTTCTATTGCCCTACCCCAACCTTACACTCGACCCCACTGAAAAATGGGAATTTAGTTTGTAAGCCTTTTGAAAAATGGGGACATCAGTAATGTCCTCATAATTCACAATTTTATTGTAAAACCTGTACCATACCAAATGCCATGGGTCTGTTTCAAATCAAAATTGTGTAGTCTGAACAAAGCATTAGGATGGATAAAACTACGCAAGAATGGGGCTTTCCAAGACTAAATTTGGCTACTCTTGAGGAGGGTCTATGGCCGGGTGTGTTGCACTTGCCTGATTTTCAGTCTAACGGTGATGAGTGTAGCAAGGCAGATAGTTGTGGGAGACATGAGGATTGGTGGTGTTTGTCTTACTATATGATATGGTGTGCTACTGCTACACCATTCCTGAATCCCACAAATGAGCTCCAGAAGGATAAGAGAAGGAGCAATGACTGTGGATGACAGGAGAAGATCTTCTGTCCTCGTTAAAGTTGTTTATTGTTTGCCCATTGCTGCCCATTTGCCCATTAACTTTGTTATATTATATTTAAAACCCAGGAAGAAGAGGGACCATGCTGTCAATGAGGTCTTGCTGTTTGTTAAAATATGCGATGTATAATAGAGCAGAGTCTGCCACCGTGGACGTTTAGTGCTTGACAATCTTGCTGGGTAGACAGTTAAATTCACAGCCACTTGCCAGTGCATACAGAGATGGTTGCTGTCTGTGAATGGATATAGGAGCTGCTGCTGTTTGCCAGAGGCTAAGACCTGCTGTTGTCCACCATTATGAGGAAGACCGGAGAGAGCAAGGAAAAATGGAGGCTACCTGGGGGCACTCTTAAGCTGGAGGAGCCTTTGCTGGCCATTAGGGTACGGGGAAGTAAAATATAATCAAATGAGAGGCATCCACTGCCTGAATGAGGATCTCTCAGTTGGTGTAGGACCATTTTCTCTCTGCTACCTTACGTTTGGTCCAGGTTTTCCATTGGAGAATTTTGCAATTATGTCTCCTATAGGAGTGTTTCACTTTCAGAATGAAAATTCCATCATTGACAATAATGATAATAGTCCAGTCATTCTGGAAGGGAATTATTCCTTAGATTAAAAGAAACATGCTTTAGATGAGAACTCATAACCTCTGCATTGCTTTTCTGTGTACTGTATCAGAAGTGCCACATGTTGCAACTTTGTTGCAATAACTTGTATTTCAGCTTTTAAATGTAAATCCATCCTTGAACATTTTTTCTACAAAAAAGATTTCCTAAATTTGTTTCCTAAATTTCCCATTTGGTGATGGCCATTCAATGATGAATCTATACTACAATTTACCAGTTATAATGTTTTGGAATTACAACCTCTCTTAATTTTTTTTAATAATATACTCCAGATGAGGCTGAAACTCATGACATCAGCATAGCTGTATACAGTTTTATAAGTACAGTACACTGACTTAATATTCACTACTAAACAAATTTTTAGGGCCTGTACTTAAAGGTTTTTCCTACACAACCATGAGAGATGTGTTGATGGCATGCGTGGACTGCTGGTGTAAGAGTGGGAGTAATGGCTTGCAGAAGGTGTTAAGGGATAAAGTCTAGACAAAGTCTAGAAGTTATGACAAAACAGGTGATTTAGCTGAAATTTGAATATTCTGGAGAGTTGGTGAGTGTCTGTAGGCATCCCAAATATTTTGCTATGTGCCATTTTCTCTTTGCAACCTTACGTTTGTGTACAGTTTAGTCAATCAAGCATTTTTCAACCACAAGGTCTTTAGGAGTAGTATGTTTTTGCAAAACTCGGCCCTTGTCTCTCTTCATTCTTCCATCTCTTTTCTCATCTCTCCTTTATCCACACAAGTAGACAAGTTCAGTCGAGGAGAGCCACAGTCAAGTAGCTCTGGAAGTGGTCAAAGTGGCTAAAAACATTTCACAAAAAAACTATCCATTCACTTGACATTTCACTTTGAATGTGCTGCATAATATACAAGAGGCAACATACTATTAAATGTAGAAATATTTTTCCATTGAATCTTGGTCGAGAATATGTCGCTGAAGGATACTGAAGAAGCAACACACATACATTTTCAGTTCATCTCTTAGCTAAAACTTATATCAGACATAGGCATACGTCACAGGGAACCATTTAGAGAGAGATGAGTGGACTAGAATTATGGATAGAGGGCCTGTGCCAATGATGTGGATAATGAAATGTGATAATACTGAAGGAAAGCCAAAGAAAAATAGTAAAAGTGGGTTTGCACCACTGCTTTTCTTTTGTGCCTTAAAAGAGAATATGGTTAAGTTGAAGCAGCTCTCCAGTTCACCGTGTACTGCTGTAGCTGATTTTCCATAATATGATGTCAATGCAAAATACCACACACACACACACACACACACACACACACACACACACACACACAC
>CAIGQZ010001345.1:3085171-3107071 GCA_903798205.1 Danio tinwini
ACACACACACACACACACACACACACACACACACACACACACACACAAAGAAGACAGCTTATGGCACAACCTATCACACAATCTAGCCTATATAAACCAATTAATTAACAAAAAAGTTATTATTTCGTAAAATATGGGATCACTTTATTTTGAGGCTTTTTAAACAATTTCTTGACTATAAGTTATATTACAATGCCAACTAAATACATGTCAATTGATTCTCATTGGAGCATTAGCAGATAATCTCTGCTTAACTACTGACACTGCTCCAGCAACAGACATTCAACTGACTATTAGAAATTTTGCAAGTACATGTCAACTTACAATACACTGACCCCTACTCTAACCCAGGGGTGGGCAAACTCGGTCCTGGAGGGCCAGTGTCCTGCACAGTTTAGCTCCAACTCCAATTAAACACACCTGCTCATAGATTTCTAGTTATCTCGAAGACACTGATTAGCATGTTCAGGTGTATTTGATTAGTGTTGGAGCTAAAGTCTGCAGGACACTCCAGGACCGAGTTTGCCCACCCTACAGTCTACTATGACTCGAATGAGTTGGTATGTAGTTTTAATGTAACTTATAATCAACAAATTGTGTTAAAGGGATTAATAAACTGAATTTGCAAGATGAAGATGGAGAAGGCATGAAAAGTAATTTTTTTTGTCCGTTTTTGAGCATTAGCGGAACTGAACTTGTCAAATAAACCCAATATGTGATTGTTGTCATGAGGTGAATCTGGCCAATTGTAAAACAGCTGTTGTCATCAAAGCTCCTAAAACTGCTCTGAAAAGACTGGCTGCTCTTGGATCGCTATCATAACATGTCAATGCAGTGATTTGGCATGATTGGAGCCTTTTCAATTTGGCCAAATTTCTGTAGCGAATTAGCTTACATTTCTAACCATAAATGCACTTATTCAAATCAGATTCCAATTGGTCTGTGCAGCACCGGATCTCAACTAGTGACTTGGTGACACATAATACTGACATCATTTTAAGTAAAAAAAAAATAAAAATACTTTTACACCAAAACACACTGAATCGCAAACCAATCCAGACATTTTGGCAGCATCATGTCTGCACTTCTGTCATTATGACTTTGGAAATTCAATTTTTGTGCAATAATGACTCGTATAGACCTTTTTTTTGGCTGCTGCATGGAGGGCACCATAGCGACCAGTGTCTTCCGGTAGAATGTTTAGAACTTCCGTTTACAGCATTTACAACTGGTAATTTGCACCTGAAAATGGGTTTCGATAGCGTTTTGAGTGGATTACGGAGTGTTTTTGTGACACACAACTTTGAAAGGTGTGTGTTACAGCCGTTATAATCTGTCAGATGTTGTTCAAGCGCGAGAGAAAAACATTCTCCTAGTTCACGTGTCTGCCGTTCGAAATACAGTGTGTGTGTGTTTTCCCCGGCCTGTCAGCTGTTAGCTCAGGGGCTCTTTAACACACACACACCCAATACTGGCATGAACCTAACAGGTATGTAAGTCATGCAATTTACAAAAATGACCAATAAAAGTCCGTTACTGATACTCTGCTGGCTGATTTGCTGTTCATTCTAATCGGGAGCCGTTTATGTTTCATTTAGTGTGTAGTATTTACCACCGTTTGTTTTTCTGTCATTTCAAAATGTCACTTTATTTTCATATTGTCACAGTTATTAAATTAGTGTGTTAGTGGGACCGTACAGTAGGCTATGTGTGTGTGTCAAAAATTTTGGTGAATTACATTTGTTTGGGTTGGTTATATATTTGAAAGAAAGAGAAACTGTTGACTTTAGCAATGACGAGGCTTCAATTAAACAGCTCAAGATGCCGTCTGACAACGAGGGGGAAATGCTTCACAGCAGTTGTTTTCCATCCTATTAGATCACATTTTTTTAAATGATTAGTCCAGGAGGTGGTGCTGATCGACAACAGTATTAGTTCAAAGATGATAAAAGCAGGTAAAATAGATTAAAACTATCGTTTCAGAGCTATCCAAATGTGACTGTTTATACGCATCCGCTGCCGACCAAAAGTTCTTAGCATTCTCCTTGCGCATGCACTCAAAGCATAATGGGTGATTTTGCGTTCTAAGAAAAAGGTCTATACGAGTATAGCTTTAAGTCAGCTTTTATTAGCAATCTCCAGAATATCTGAATCAGTGAGTTAAAATCAGGCATGAAGTTGCAAAGTATATAGACCATTTCAATGTGGTGATGTCATTGACCAATGAAAAGTTCCTGCTTGTTGTCAAACTATTTCATAACTGTAATGAGGCAATTCAATCATAACATAACATAATAAGAGCTATCGTAACATTGTTTATCAATATGTGGCCCTTTTTGGATTTTCAGAAGCTATAAAAATTAAAAATGTTAAACAGGAAATACGTTAGGACCATTGATAATGTTTACATCCCTCAAAATGGTCTATACCTGCCATATTAAATCTATTGGCCTGTTTGCAGTCAAAATGCAAGTGAAAGCATCCAAAAACAGGATAATTTCCCAGACAAAATAAACAATATTCAGTGGATCATGCAAACTTTGGTTACTAAAATTAGACTATTGAGGTCAATATATATGGGCTTGACAACATTTATATACCATCTTGATAATAAACGACTTTGAGTAAACTCTAAAAAAAACACATTTGATAAACACAGCAGGGAAGATGCTGAGCACTTGAGCGGACATGTAGAACGGTGTGTTCAGATACACTGAATGGAAGGAACATGCGGTTTTGATGGCCAGGGCTACAAGGGCAGAGCGAGCAACATAAATAGAAGAAAATAAGAAAGTGACCGCAATGAGAGACCACCTGCCGAGGTTGTAGAAGAAAACAGGACCAAAACAGTAAGAACGGTCTGAATGTTTGTTTGATGGCTCCCTGCGGTTTTCTGAGAAATGACTGCCATGAGGCCTGGTACATGTTACTTGTTATGTTTGGATGATCTTGATCTTTGTCGCTATGACTTTTTATTGGAATTCTCATTTTATCGTTGTTGCCTTTATAGTCGATACCTTTTCAATGCGAGCCTGAAGTAAGGCTACGACTGTAACTAGTTTTTATGATGCTACAGTAAGCTGACTTTATTGTGTTTTAGATCAGTAGTAATCAGATTTACATGTTTTTAGACAGTGCCTCCATGCTCATAGTGTCATAAATTACATGAATGAATTCAGAACTCATGAAAAACAATGTGACTGAATCAATGTAGTGGATGTTAACTCTGATGTGTTGTAAAAATGAATGTTAGTATTGCTGTTAATACTGGATTTTGATAGTGTAAATATGTGCTGATGTTGTGTTTAACTACTTTCTAGACTTTTGTCATACATTTCAATGTGGAATAATTCTAAAAAATGATTGAAAGTATTTCTAATGCTTCACACTTTAATTGTTTACTGAAATTGTGATGTTTCATATATTCTTGGCTTTCCATTTCAATCCACTGAAATTAATGAGTTTATGTTTTGCAAATAAGTGAATAAAAATGTTATTGTTTCTCTTGTGACTCAATTTGTTCTTGTTCTTGAAATGATCTGTGTTTGAGATGTTTTAAACAAAGCAAAGCATAATGAATTATTTGAAGGGAACACAATACATCAATGTGTTCTCTAAATGTAAATAGTGATCATATTTCACACAATCAGTTGTATTGGCAAAAAGTTTAAAATACATTTTTTGTAATGATCTCCATCGATGTTTCATTTAGCATATATTTTAATAGCTCTACTACAAAACACTGTAACATTGACATTTTTCTTAAACCTTTTACTACAGTATACCTTCTACTCACACTACACTAAAGTAGTTGTCTTTATAGCTGTCTAGCTTTTTAGTGTAAATTGAAAACAGAATATTTTGATTTAAGAATCTTTAGATATCTGTACAGGAAAGCAAACTACTGAGGAAGATGCAATGCATGTAACATTTAATTATGACATGACATTGTAAATTGATTAAATACATTTTTGGCCCTGTTTACAACAGGTATTATATGCATTTTGACTGATTACATTAAAAGTAAAGGGTGACACATTCATGATTACATCTGGAGTTTAAATGCATTTTTTCCTGGTATATTTGAGTGTAGGGGAAGAAGTTTCTGATCTTTTGTTGTAAAAGTTTCAACAAGCTTGCACAATTTAGGAAGAATCTATAGCTTTTCCTTACTGTACCTATATAATTTACAAATTGTGAGTCCTTTTTCATGTTGAAAAATACTTTCAAAGCACTTACCTGTTGTGTGCAACATGCCAGATCAATCAAAACCCTTAAAGTGGATTAACTGCTGGACTGGAAAAAACACAATTCATTGAACAACAATTTATTATTAGGTTGATAATGTTAACATTGAAAATAAACAATTATAGGCAGATATCAATATGACCAACGATAGGTTATATTGCGCCTCAATAGTCAGTTGAAGGACTGTAAATTGAATTTTGTGGCCTTAGAAAGTAGTTTAAAATGTTTTTGCTTTCGTTAACATTTTGTCGCCTAAGAATTATCAGTCATTTAATATGAATATGTGATTATACATGAAGTTAATGAAGTTAATCCATATATTCCAAAATGGATTAACTTCATTTATTTCCTCAAAATTCTACACACAATAACCCATTATGACAATGTGAAAAAAGATTTTTTTTTTAATTGTTGCAAATTTATAAAATAAAAAACCTGAGAAATTAAATCATGTCAATACATGTAATTACAATGTTACAACAATGTAATTACAATGTCAATACGTAGTTAATCATAATGTAATGACATAGTAAATAATTCCAAAATAAACGTTTGTAATTATTTATGTACTGCTGTCACGGTCACAATGAAGACAAGGATGGTTATCTCTTTTCATCAATTTATTCAAAACACAGTGGATTGTTCAACAGGAGAAGCAGGTAAGTGATATACTTGGATGGAGAGCAGACTAGTATGATGTTCACAATGTAAACAAGGATCTTCATTCAACCATCAGTATGTAAAGTCACTTCCCTTAATCCCAGCATGTACATCCACAGGTTGAGAGAAACGTCCATAGGAGAACATCCACGAAAGAAGGCGAGCCAGGGAGAAGGTGAGGTGAACCGTTGACCGATTCCAGCCATTGTACGACTGGAAACGGAGAGTCTATGTAGGGGGCTGTGATTGCTGGTGCAGGTGTGTCTCATTAGTATTCAGGGGAATGTGAATGGGTATGATGAGAGGTGGCTGGAGAGGGAGAGCGGTGATACGAGCAGCAGGAAAAAACCTGGGATGTGACAACTGCATATATTTACGTATAAATACACAAATAGTGTACATGACATATACAAATAAAATCTTGAAGGTAATTACAATGTTACTATGAATAAACAAATAATGTATATGCTATATAAAATGTTTTAAAATCTAAGCAAATTTTAAAAGAAATCACACAATTTAATTAAGTTGTCATTTAATATGAATATATGAATAAATGAATTTTAACAAAAATGTCAGAAAGAACCCTATAAATCTAAGGTGAGGATTTGTATTCTGTGCCATCCACTTATAATTGGATCAACAAAAACGCATCTTAAAGAGTAAGTACGCCCTAAACCTGTCTTTCAGGTGTTTCTTCTGTTGAAAACAAAATGAGATATTTAAAACAATGTAGCCATTGACTTCTAGTACATTTGTTTTGTTTAAACTATAGATGTCAATAGTTATTGGCTTCAAAACATTCTTCAGAAAATCTTATTCTTGGATGAACAGAAAAAAATAGAAACTCAAAGATTTAGAACCACATGATTGTGAGTACATTTTCATTTTGGGGTGAACTATCTTTTTTACACCAGTTGTAAACAAGGTCTGTAAGTCACTTTGGATCTGCTAAAAGTATGAATGTAAATTTCTGCAAGGCCTAAAATTGTAAATGGTGAAAACAAGACTTTCTATGACCTGCGCAAACCCTGTAAATCTCAGAGCAGATTTTGGCTTAGATACACAAAATGACATGCTGAGGCTTTGCAATTCACTGTAGTCTAATTTTATAACAACAGTATAACAACATTACAACAAATATGTAAATACTATTCCATTACATAGTAATGCTAATGTAGTGACATGGTAAATACACCCAAAATAAAAGTTTGCAATTACATATGCACTCACAAAAAATTACATTTATTAATATTATTTTGAATATAACTAAAATTAATCACAATGTAATGACATAGTCGATACAATGTGGTGACAGTCATTGCACACAAGTTTAAAGTTTGATTACATATTATATCTCTGATGTAATTACCATGTATATACAATGATGTAACAATGTAATTGCAATGTTAAAGCAATGTAAATACAACGTTATTACAATGTTATAACAATTTCACTACAATATTTTTACAATGTAATTACAACGTTATAACACTATAATTACTATTTTGAATGTAGCTACAATGTAATCACAATGTAATGACATAGTAATTGCAAAGTAGTGACAGTAATAGTAATTGCAATGTAGTGACCGTAATTGCACACAAGCTAAAAGTTTGTAATTACATATCACGTCTCTGATGTATTTATAATATTATAACAAAGTCATTACAATGTTACAACAATGTAACTACAATGTTATTACAACGTTACAACAATGTAATTACAATGTCATAACAATGCTATTACAATGTTAAAACAATGCTATAACAATGTAATTACACTGTTATAACAGTAATTGCACACAAGAAAAAAGTTTATAATTGCATCTCTGATATAATTACAAAGTTAGAACAATGTAATTACAATGTTATAACAATATTTGCAACGTTATACATCATTAAACAATGTTATTACAATGTTATAACAATGTTATTATAATTTTTATAACACTGTTATAAAAATGTGATTACTATGCCATTATGTGATACTTAAAATGCAGTACATAGTAATTACATCCAAAATAAAAGTTTGCAATTACATATGTACTCACAAAAAATTGCATTTATAAATATTATTTTGAATGTAACTATGCTGTAATTACAATATAATGACATAGTAATTACAATGTAGTGACACAGTAATTGTACACAAGATAAAAGTTTGTAATTACATAATACATCTCTGATGTAATTGCAACGTTATAACAATGTAACTACAACTACAAGGTTATTACAATGTTATTACAATGTAATTACAATGTAATTGCAATATAACATCAATGTAAATACTATGCAATTGTTTTAATTTTATTTAATGAAAGTTAATGACAGTAATTACATCCAGGAATTACATCCAAAATAAAAGTTTGTAATTACATAACTAGGCTATTAAAATGTTTTACAATTTTAAGACTATGTAATTACAAAGTAAATAAAATGTTATTACAATGTTATTACAATGTTAAAACAACGTAGTTGCAGTGTTATAACAATGTTATTACATAGCAAATAACATGTTGTTACAATGTTATTGCAATGTAATTGCAAAGTTACAACAATGTAATTGCAATGCTAATACATTTTAATTGTGATGTTATGACATTGTAATTACATCCTAAACAAAATTTGTAATTACAAAAGTACTCAGAAAAAAATATATATTTAGAATAATTATTTTGATTGTATCTACAATGTATTCACAATGCAATGGCATAGTAATTAAAATGTAGTGACACGGTAATTGCACAAAAATAACAATTTGTAATTGTGTAATACATCTCAGATGTAAATACAATGTTATAACAATGTTATTACAATTTCATAACAACGTAACCACTGTTATAACAACGTGAAACAATGTAATTGCAGTGCTATAACAATGTTATTACAATGTAATTACAATGTATTGACAATGTTTTTACAACATTAAAACAATGCTTTTACAATGTTATAACTATGTAAATACAATGTTATCACAATGTTATAACAATGTAATAACAATGTTATAACAATGTGATTACAACAACGTTATTACAGGGTTATATCAATGTTATTACAAGTTTATGACAATGCTATTACAATGTTACAACAGAGCTATTGCAATGTTATAACATGGCTATTATAATCTTACTACACTGCTATAACAATGCAATTACTATGCTATTACATAGTGTTTTTAATATAGCGACATAGTAATTACATCCAAAATAAAAGTTATATATGATAAAATATTATTTTGAAAGTAACTACACTGTAATCACAATCTAATGACATAGTAATTGCAATGTAGTGACAGTAATTGCACACTAGATAAAAGTTTGTAAGTACATAATACATTTCTGATGTACTTGCAATGTTTTAATAATGTTGTTACAATGTTATAACAATGGTATCACAATATTTTAACAATGTTGTTACAATGTATTTACTATGTAATTGTAATGTTACAACAATGTAATTACTACGCCATTAGTAACTTTAATGTAAATAAATAGTAATTACATCCAAAATAAAAGTTTGTAATTACATGTTAAAGCATTAAATCAATGAAATTGCAGTGTTATAGCAGTGATGTTGCAATCTAGTAACAATGTTGTTACAATGTAATTACAATGTTGTTACATTGTTATGGTGATTTTATTGCAATGTTATTTTACAATGTTATAACACTGTAAATACAATGTTATTACAGTGTTATGTCAATGCTATTACAATGTTATTAAAACATAATTGTGATGTTACAACAATATAATTGCTGTCATTATATTTTAAATAATGGCATAAGATGTAATTACATCTAAAAGCAAAGTTTGCAGTTACATATGTACTCGCAAAAAAATATGTTTATAAATACTATTGTGAATGTAACTAAAATTTATTCACAATTCAATAACGTAGTAATTACAATGTAGTAACATAGACACAGTATTTGCACACAAGATAAAAATTTGAAATTACATATCACATCTCTGATGTAATTACAATGTTAAAACATTGTAACTACAATGACTTAACACAGTATAATTGCAGCGTTAAAACAATGCTTTTCCATTGTAATACAATGTTATTAAAATTATTTAAAGATGTTATTACAACTTTATAATAATGTAATTACAGTGTTATTACAATGTTATATCACCAGTAAACCAATGTTATTACACTGTTATGACAATGTAAATACAATGCTGTTGTGATGTTAAAGCAATGTTACTACAATGTTATAGCAATGCTATTGCAGTGTTTTTGCAACCGCTATAACAATGTAATTACTATGCCGTTATAAAGTATTTATAATGTAGTTACATAATAATTACATCCAAAATAAAAGTTTGTAATTACATATGTACTCGAAATTATTTAATGTAACTACACTATAATTACAATGCAATGACATAGTAATTACACTGTAACGACACAGTAATTGCGAACAAGATAAAAGTTTGTAATTAAATAATACATCTATGATGTGATTGCAATGTTAAAACAATGTCATTACAATGTTATAATAATGTATTTACAATGTTATTACAAGGTTATTACAAAGTTATTACAATGTTATAACAATGCTAATACAATGTTACAACAATGCTATTACAATGTTTTTACACTGCTATAACAATGTAAATACTATGCAATTATGTAGTAAAATAATGTAGTGACATAGTAATTACATCCAAAATAAAAGTTTGCAATTACATATGTACTCGCAAAAAATTACATTTATATATATATATTCGAATGTAACTACACTGTGATCACAATGTAATGACATAGTAATTACAATGTAGTGACACAGTAATAGCGCACAAAATAAGTTTGTAATTACATAATACAGCTCTGATGTAATTACAATGTTACAACAATGTAACTACAACGTTAAAACAACGTTAAAACAATGTAATTACAGTGTTAAAATAATGCTTTCCCAATGTAATTACATTGTTATTACAATGTTGTAGCAAAGTATTTACAATGTTATTACAATGTTATATCGTCAGTAATCCAATGCTATCACACTGTTATAACAATGTATTTACAATGCAATTTCTGTGTTATAGCAATGTTATAACAATGTTATTACAATGTTATAACAATGCTATTGCATTGTTTTGCACCACTATAACAATATAATTACTATGATATTACGAAGTAATTATAATGCAGTTGTATATTAATTACATCCAAACTAAAAGTTTGTAATTATATATGTACTCGATAAAAATTACATTTATAAATGTTATTTTTAATGGAACTACACTGTAATCACAATGTAATGACAGTTAATTAAGTAACTACAGTGTGGTGATACTATAGTGTAGTGTAGTACAGTGTAGTTGCACGCAAGATAAAAGTTTGTAATTACATATTACATCTCTGATGTGATTGCAATGTTATAACAATGCCATTATAATGTAGTTACAACGTTATTGCAGGGTTATAGCAATGTTATTACAATGTTATAACAATGCAATGCTATTACAATGGTGTAACAGAACTATTACAATGTTACTACACTGGTACATGTTACTATGCTATTACGAAGTAATTACAATGTAGTGACACAGTAATTGCACACTAGATATAAATTTGTAATTACATAATGCATAGCTGATGTAATCACAATGTTATAACAATGTAAGCACAATGTTATAACAATTATTATAATGTTTTAACAATGTTGTTACAATGTAATTATTATTCCAATACATAGTAACTGTAATGCAATGAAATAGTAATTTTATCCAAAATAAAAGTTTGTAATTACATGTTAAAACATTAAATCCATGTAATTACAGTGTTATCACAGTAATGTTACTATTTACAATGTTATTACCATGGTATTACAACAGTAAACCTATGTTGTTACAATGTTACAACAATGTGATTACAATGTTGTTACATTGTTGTGACGATGCTATTACAATGTTATTTTACAGCGTTATTGCACTGTAATTACAATGTTATTACATTGTTATGACTATGTTATTACAATGGCATTAAAACATAATTGTGATGTAATTACTATGCCATTACATTTTAATTATAAAGTAGTGACATAGTAATTACATTTAAACAAAAGTTTGCAGTTACATATATTCTCACAAAAATATATATAAATATTTTATAATTATTATTATTGTGAATGTAACTACAATTTATCCACAATGCAATAACATAGTATTTACAATGTAGTGACACAGTACTTGCGCACAAGATAAAAGTTTGAATTTACGTATCACATCCCTGATGTAATTACAATGTTATAACAATGTCATTACAATGTCATAACAATGTAACTAAAATGATTTAACAACGTTAAAAACAGTGTAATTGCAGTGTTAAAACAATGCTTTTTCATTGTATTTACAATGTTGTAAGAATGTTATAACAATGTTATTACAATTTTAAAACAATGTAATTACTGTGTTATTACAATTTTATATCAACAGTAAACTGATGTTATTACACTGTTATAACAATGTGATTGATATAGCAATGTTATAGCAATGTTACAACAATACTGTTACAATGTTATAACAATGCTATAGCTGTGTTTTTACACCACTATAACAATGTACTTACTATGTCATTATGTAGTAGTTATAATGCAATTGCATATTAATTAAATCCAAAACAAAAGTTTGTAATTACATATGTACTCAAAAAATAACATTTATAAATGTTTTTTTCTAACTACACAGTAATCACAATGTAATGACATAGTAATTACAATGTAGTTTCACAGTAATTGCACACAAGATAAAAGTTTGTAATAACATAATTACATCTCTGATGTAATTACAATGTCATAAAATTGTCATTGAAATGTTGTTGCAATGTAGTTACAATGTAGTAACAATGTATTTACAATGTTATTACAGTGTTATAACAATGCTGTTACAGTGTTATAACATTGCTATTACAAAGTAATTACAAAGTTATAACAATGTAATCACGATTTTATTACAAAGTTGAAACGGTTATTAGAATATTATAACAATGTAATAAAAATCTTATGAAAATGTTATAACATTATTATTACAACAATGTTATTATGGTGTAATTGCAATTTTACAACAATGTGATTATTATGCCATTACGTTTTAATTATAATGTAATGACAAAGTTACAGGAGCATCTTCTAATGCACAACCTTTGACACATCATCAGTGTCATTTCCTGGACTCAGCGTGTTTCGGGTCTTGCAACCTTCTCTAGGCGACCCAACCAAGGCTGATCAGACCCCGGCCTGTGTAAAAGCGGCATGCTACCGTTCACTTGCTGGATGCTTTCTCTACTGCCTCCACGCTGTTGCTTATGGCTCTTCTTTACTTGGTGCCTGTTATTCCCAGTGTACCATAGGCCTTGTTCAGGGTGTAGCTGGACAATCCCCTACTGCCCACTTCCACAGGCATACACCTGGTCATCCACCCATTCGTCCGACACTGCTCCACCAGCTCCTGATATTTTTTCTTCTTTCTCTCCTGAGCCTCCTCCCTCCTCTCCTCCCAGGGCACTGTTAGCTTTAGCAGAGCTGACATCACCCAATCTTGGGCTGTGGAGAGCAACCCAGCAGTGCAGCTCTTTGATGTTTTCTCTGGCCTTTGTCTTATTGCCTTAATGAAATGAATGGCCTTGGCTGTGGTTTGGCGATATCGGCTGTCCTTGATCCCCTTGCTGATTGCCTCAACAATGGATTTAAGGACCAGATAGTGTCTCCATCAATACCAACCGTTGCCTAGTGCCTTGGAGCAGTTGCTCAAGATGTGCTCTAGTGTTCCTGGTTTAGAACACAGCGGGCATGCAGGTGTCTCTACTCTGCCCCATGTGTACAGGTTAGATGGGCTGGGAAGAATGTCGTAGACCCCTAGCATCAAGAATCTGATTTTCAGGGGGTTCTATGTCTAGATGTCCTTCCAGGTGACATTCCGCTCCAACGCCTGCTCCCACTTCATCCAGGCACCAGTCTTGGGAGGATTCCATGTTGGTAAACCTAAGCCTTACATCTTCCTGGGAGCCCTGATCTGTTCACTGCTCTCAACCTGCCCTCCATGTCAGTGCTGGTTTCCCTGATGGAGTCTCTGTAATTGAGGCTACAGTTAAAGGCCTTCCCGAGGCTGAATTGAGTTCTGAATTGCTCAGCTGCAATGTTATCTATAAGTGTGGTCATCATTAACAGTCGATGGTCCACACCCCACTTGCCTGTCACTTCCAGGATCAGATTCACATATCAAACTGTTGCCACTCAGCTTTCTTTTAGGATTGGGGCCACTGAATCCTTGGTTGAGCCACTTGCTGATCTTGGGGGCTCTGTGGACTGTCCGGAGGTGCTGTCACTTGAGGGAAGCTCTGAGTGGCAGGCGAGATGTGACACTAGGAGGCTCTGGACACTGTGCGTTGCCTCAGGTTCTGGCTCATCCTGCGTCTTACCTGAAGTAATTACATCCAAAATAAAAGTTTGTAATTACGTATGTACTTACAAAAATATATTTATACATATTAATTTTAATGACACTATAATGAATTCACAATGCAATGACATAGTAATTACAATTTAGTGAAACAGTAATTGCACACAAGATAAAAGTTTGTAATTATATATTATATGTCTGATGTCATTACAATGTTATAACAATGCTATTATGGTGTTATTACACTGCTATAACAATGTAATTACCATGCCAATACATTTTAATTATAATGTAATGACATAGTAAATACATCCAAAATAAAAGTTTGTAATTACATATATACTCACAGAAAATTATATTTATAAATATTATTTTAAATGTAACTACAATGTATTCACATTGCAATAACATAGCAATTACAATGTAGTGACACAGTAAATGCGCACAAGATATAAGTTTGTAATTACATATTACATCTCTGATGTAATTACAATGGTATAACAATGTCATTACAATGTTATAGCAATGTTATTACAATGTTGTAGCAATGTTATTACAGTGTAACTACAATGCTATATCAATGTAATGGCTGTGCCATTATGTAGTGATTATAATGTAATGTTACGACCCCAAATCTCTAGGGCTGAGGTTGAACATAAGTAAAAAAAAAAATGTTAGCAGATTATGATTTTATTGATCTTAAACGTTCTTTTATTGTCGGAAAAGGGGGGAAAAGCTTGTATTTACAGGAAATGAAGAATGAGGTCAAGCAAAAATATCTTCAGGGCTGAGCAAGGCCAAAATAATTAACAAAACATTAACGAACTCCACCCCAAAGATAACTTACCTAATGAACCAAAAGAAATGCAGAAAATAAATTACAAATACTACCCTTACTCCTTAACTGAAACAAAAAACAGGAAAAAATGTCAATTCAACGTAAATGGTACTCAGCCCCTACGGCCCTCAGCTTACAGCTTTTTCATACTAAATAAAGGTGTGACAGCCACAACAAGGAGAGAAGAGTAGAAAGTGGAGAGCACCTTAAAGTTCACAATTTAAGAACAACTAGAAAAAACTACAATGGTTTTTAATAAGAACACCACATTCTTTGAAAAGCTCTCCATCTCTCCCCCCGCGATCTGACTCCGTCTGTCTCATTTTCAAACGATGCTGCGTTCTCCGAACACCAACCACAGCGCACACACGCATCATGTCCAATTAGGGCTGGGCGACCTGGAAACAGGAACAGGACAAGACGAGAGAGAGAGAGACACACACACAGCAGCAAAGAAACAACCCATCCATACGCTCAGGCATAACACCCCATCCACAAGAGTCAAATTAACTTTGACAATATACACTCACTAAACTGAATAAGCACGTGAAAGAGCATCTGCAACAATGTTCTCAGACCCTTTATTATGACGTATTTCAGGGTTAAATCCTAGAACCACAAGTGCCCACCACATCAACCTGAAGTTATACATTCACGTAAGAAAAACTAGGGGATTATGGTCAGTATACACTGCCATAGGTTTCGAACTACCTCCTACATACACCTCGAAAAGCTGTAATGCTAGAAGTAATGTCAATGCCTCCTTTTCAATAGTGCTGTACTGTTTCTGAGCTTTGAAAAACTTCCTGGAGAACTAGTATATCAGATGGTTAATCCAGTCAACACAGCTCCACAGCCTACTGCACTTGCATCAATTTCAAGCTAAACAGGACGCATAAAATCAGGCGCGCATTACATGTATCGACACAGTCATTGCACACAAGATAAACGTTTGTAATTACATATCATATCTCTGATGTGATTACAATGTTATAACAATGTAAACTACAATGTACAATGTAACTACAATGGAATCACAATGTAATGACATAACATTTACAATGTAACGACAGTAATTGCACACAAGATATAAGTTTGTAAGTACATATTACATCTCTGATGTAATTACAATGTTATAACAATGTCATAATGTTATTACAATGTAATTACAATGTTAAAACAATGTTATTACAGATTAATTACGTAGTAATTATAATGTAATGACATAGTAATTAAATACAAAATAAAAGTTAGCAATTACATGTTCGCACAAAAATTACATTTACTACAATGCACAATGTAATCACAATGTAGTAGCAAATAACAATGTAGCAACAGTCATTGCAAGTCATTACTATCTCTAATAGTAATAGTGTTATAACAATGTCATTACAATGTTATAACAATGTCATTACAATGTTACACATAGTAATTACTATTTTTTATGTTACTGCAATGTAATCACAATGTAATTACATAGTAATTACAATGTTGGGACACAGTAATTGCACACAAGATAAAAGTTTGTAATTACATATTACATCTGTAAAATTGGTAATTACGTATTAAATTTCTGATGTAATACAAAATGCTATAACAATGTCATTATAATGTTATAACAACGTAAAAAATGTAATTACAATGTTAAAACAATGCTATTTGCAATGTTATTACACTGCTATAGCTGTTATCCAAAATAAAAGTTTGTAATTACGTACTCAAAAAAATTACATTTACTACAATGTACAATGTAACCACAATGTAATGACATAGTAATTAGAATGTGGCAACAGTCATTGCACACAAGATAAAAGTTTGTAATGACATCACATCTCTAATTGTGATTACAATGTTATAACAATGTCATTAGAATGTTATACCAATGTTACAATAACGTAATTACAATGTTATAACAATGCAACAAAATTGTAAATACCATGTCATTACAAAGTAGTTATAATGTAATAACATAGTATTTACATCCAAAATAAATGTTTACAATTACATTTGTACTCACAAAAAAAATTACATTCATAAATATTATTTTATATAATTACTTATTACATCACTGGTGTAATTACAATGTTATAACAATGTCATTACATCCAAAATAAAAGTTTGTAATTACATTTGTACTGTGTGTATATATGTGCACTTGAAATATACAAAGAAGTTATCTTGTATGTAATTACAATGTAATCGCAATGAAATTGCAAAGTAATGACATTATAATTACAATGTAATGACACAGTAATTGCACACAAAACAAAAGGTAATTACATATTACATCTCAGACGTCAATACAATGTTATAACAATGTTATTACAGTGTTATTACATCCAAAATAAAAAAAGTTTGCAATTGCAATGTCGCCTAAGTATTATAAGGTTCTTTCTGGGTTCTAACTAATTTTGAGATATTGAGCTTTAAAGTTTATGCATTTCATATAAACAACAATATGCGTGTAACAGTTCTCTTACGCCCTATTCACACGGGGCTTCAGCTTCAACGTTTGACAGAGGGCGTGTCTGAAGCTGAGGCTGACGCGATCGTCATAGCATCGTCAGCCAATGAAATTAGTCAGCAATAGGCCACTGTCTGAGCTGGTGCATTTGCTTACAGCGATCTTATTGGCTGACGCTTCCGTCGCCGCTTGAAAAGTTGAGCAAGTCCCAACTTTTGCAGCGAGCAACGCCACTGAAGCGGCGCTGATGGATCCACAATGCAGTTCGGCAACGCCTGACGTCACCCATTTAAAGTGAATGGGAAGCGTTGAAGCTGACGCCCTGTGTGAATGGGGCGTTACAAACATTATCATGACAGAGACCCTAAATGTAATCTAAATGTAAACGATCAAAATTCTTTTAAATTTGCTAATTGGGGTAAAAAAAAACTTCTAATTCTTAAAAGTTATTTTCCACTTGGAATTATTAGTTTCTATCTGGCAAATCATTAATTGAATTGATTACTTTTCAAGGAATACAGTCATTCTGCTTACTAATTAAATAAAAAAATGGTATTGTAACAATATGTGGATGTTTGAAAATGTCAATTTTTGGGGCTTTTTATAACATTTAATTCATGTTTTGGAATTAATATTGTTTCTTGTTCAAATTAAGCATACAAGGCTGTGCTAAATATTTTGTCCAGTGCGGTGTCATTTAATAAGAATATGTGAATAACTCAATTTTGACAAAAACACATAAAACACAAACACATTACAGTACTATTATAGATGTAATTATGCTTTTATAACAATGCATACAATGCCATTATGTAGTAATTATAATGTAATGATATAATAATTACATCCAAAATAAAAGTTTGTTATTACATTTGTACTGCATATATTTATGTATAAATACACAAATACTGTACATGAAATATCCAAAGAAACTTTTACATTTATAAATAATATCTTGGAAGTAATTACAATGTAACTACACAGTAATTACATCCAAGATAAAAGTTTGCAATTACATGTCTACTGTGTATATTTACGTACACAACTATGAATAAACAAATACTGTACATGAAATATAAAATGTCTCATAGAATGTAAATAAGTTGTCATTTAATATGAATATGTGAATAACTCAATTTTGGCAAAAATGTCAGACAGAACCTTATAAATCTAAGGTGACGATTTGTATTCTGTGCCATCCACTTATAATTAGGTCAACAAAAATGCATCTTAAAAGTCAGGACACCCTGAAATGTCTCCGGTGGCTAATACTTATTTAGTTCCAAACCTGTCTTTAAGTGTCTTTCATCTGTTAAAAACAAAATAAGATATTTAAAACAATTTCAGAAAGCAGTAGCCATTAATTTCTAGTAGTTTTTTTTTTGTTTGTTAATAGATATTGTTAATACTATAGATGTCCATAGCTACTGGCTTCAAATCATTCTTCAGAATATCCTATTCTTGGTTCAACAGAAAAAAATAGAAACTCAAAGATTTAGAACCACATGACTGTAAGTACATTTTCATTTTGGGGTAAACTACCTTTTTTACACCGGTTGTAAACAAGGTCTGTAGGATCTGCTAAAAGTATGAATGTAAATGTCTGCAAGGCCTAAAATCGTAAATGGTGAAAACAAGACTTTCTATGACCTGCGCAAACCCTGTAAATCTCAGAGCAGATTTTGGCTTAGATACACAAAATGACATGCTGAGGCTTTGCAATTCACTGTAGTCTAAATTACACAAGCACACAAACAAATGGCTAATGTGGTTGACCTTATCAGGCTGTCCTCCGGTAATGCCCAGTCTGGAGGTTGTCTATAGGGTCTGAGATGGATGTGATTGTTGAGCTGATTGGATTCCAAAGGCTGGAGCAGCACTGAGAAGCAAACGTAATCATAATTGGGCTGTTCAATCACTACTGAAATCCTGGAGGCATCTTCATAACTATTATAGCAAAAATGCACCTCTGAATTTCTAATCTGTTTAAATTGTACTTAATAATCAGGAGAATTCAAGAATGTTCTAAGACAAGTATATAAGTTCATCCAGTTTTCCACGTGAAGCATACTTGTCGTCAACATTGTTAGTCCTTTTAAGTTTTTTGTACTTTGATGAATATTTTGTGACCAAACATCTAAAACACTCCTGAATGTTTGTTGTATGTGTGTACACATGATGGCATTTTTCACTATTAAAAACCTGTCGATTCAATTCAGTGTATTTGTATAGCACTTTTCAGAATAATTATTGTTCCAAAGCAACTAAAATGTGCATCATTACATTTAAATTAAAATCAGAAAAAGTTCTCAACAGGAAGTCCTCAGTCAAATGAAGATGAACTGTAATGAGACGTATTACTGATGACTGTATTGGACAACGTACGGAACCTCCTTGAAGAGAAAAAAAATAGGTACGTCTGAGTTTTTTTTTTTACTATTTTCACGGTGTCATCTTGCTCATCGTTTTTTGTTCGTTAGGTGTCTTTGGTTCAATCTTCATTCTAATTCTGTCAAAGCTCTGCGGTGTTCATTGAAAAGCAGACCAAAACCTATATTCCTTTGTAAGCTTGATCTGCTTATTTGGTCCCAGCAGATACACAACATCATAAGACATTAATAATTAGATTAGATTTAGGTCGTTATGTCAGGTGACCAAAATTCAATGTCTAGCCAGTGTCTAATGGCAATGTTATTTTGAAGTTCAATAATGACGTCAAATGATGTTGATATTTGGTTGATTTTAGGTTGTGTTGGAAAGTGACCAAAATCCAACGTTGAGCCAACATCATAAACCAATGTCATATTGACGTTAAATACTGACATTTATTTATCAGGTAAGGCAACCAAATTTCATTATCTAATAGACGTCATAGTGGTAGCGTCCACACAACATCAAGCTGTAACATCATTAGGCATTGATATTTGGGTAATTTTAGGTTGGACATTGATGTTGGACTGACGTTGACATTGATGTTGATTTTCATTTATTCATTTTTTTTTTCGGGTTTGTCCCTTTATTAATCAGGGGCTGCCACAGTGGAATGAACCACCAACTTATCCAGCATATGTTTACGCAGCGGATGCCCTTCCAGCTGCAACCCATCACTGGGAAACATTTATGCACACTCATTCACACACTGCAGACAATTTTTAGCTTACCCAATTCACCTATACCACATGTCTTTGGGCTTGTGGGGAAACCAAAGCAGCCAGAGGAAACCACATAGAAATGCCAACTGACCCAGCCAAGGCTTGAACCAGCCACCTTCTTGTTGTGAGGCGATTGTGCAACCCACAGTGAAGTCCACGTTGATTTTCCTTTCCAATAAAATGCAACGTTTCCACAATGTTGGGGTACAACCAGGGGTGGATTTAACCAATAAACGAACCAATGCCAAGAAGTCTATATTAATCATATAGCTCTTTTATAAAGTTATGTTGTAAAATCTGTCTATAACCATTAAAATTTTAACATTATTAGCCTACTTCTTTTCAAAACTGGAACGTTCCATCCATACTTTATGTGCAAATATTAAAGTCTAATCACAAATATGGCTAATTAACTGTTTATAGTTTGTGAACTTGTTTTTATTTGTGAACTTATTGTATTTAATTTTACCTTAAGAAGATAAAGGTTCCACTTTAAATATATTTTTAACATGCGGTTTATAAAAAAAAAAGGTCACACTTTATTTTGATGGTCCGTTTGTTGAATTAAGTTACATTGCATCTACATACCAACTAATTCTCATTAGATTATAAGTAGACTGTTAGGTTGAGGTTAGGGTTGGGGTTGGGGTTAGTGTAAGTTGACATGTACTTGCAAAGTTCCTTATAGTCAGTTAAATGTCTGTTGAAGGAGCAGTATCAGCAGACAGATTACTAATACTCAAATGGACCATCAAAATAATATAATAAAAATACAAATCTACAGAAAAAAAATCTATGGAGAATGCAAATCATGTTTTGAGTTTCAATGCTAGAGCCCCATACCTGGAATTGCTTAGGGCCCCCAAATCACTAAGTCCTCTCCTGGGTACAATGTCAATCTGATGTCATGTTGATGTCCTGTGCCTTCTGGGATGTATGCCAAGGTTCAAATGGTAGTGTTTACTCTTATTCAATGATCCACATTCAAAGAGGTTTTTCTATTATTAATAATGAACCAAACCTGCCTATTGTGAAAACACCAACAGAGACATCAAACTTATTCTCTGAGTGTTTTTTTTTCCAAATCACACCCACTTAAGATTAGCTTAAATGCCTAATTTTGAATGTCATAATAGTCCATTAACAACTGCTGCTACATAATTAGTAAAACACAACAAAAATCTGAGCAGAAAGAATAACAGCCTGAAGAGTCAGTCGACATTAGTTTCCACTAAAGACACATTTGAGAATGTCGCCATATTTCTTTAATGTCCAGTGCCGATTGAGAGGCACATGTAGCCAATAATTCACAGCCCAAAGCATTTGCACCTCCAGCCAAACAGAAAACCATCATCATCATATCTTTACTTCTGCACACGTGCTTAATTACACATTCTGTAAGGGCAATGAGCTTGTGACTCTTCCAGCTTCATGAAGGGAAAGTGGAAATGAGCTCTCAGAAGAAGCAGCCAGGGAGATTTGCAATAAACATGCAAATTCAACTGGAAATGCTTTAATGAGTTTATACGGGCAACTAATGTGATGTATGAATTTGATGAAATGATAACAAATGTACTCACTGGATAAAAGACAGACAATCCTGACTGAATGCTAACTTGCTCAAAAAAAAATTCTGTCTTTACACTTGATATGGGAGATTACTGATTGCCAAACAAAAAAAAATGAATAAAGATCCTTGATCTCAGTAACAACAAGGCTTTGAAATGTGCAATAAAGTATATTGTTGTCATTTTACAAATTTGGTGATGGTTGTAGACCTGTCAGAATTGTTTCTCTTATACTGATGCTGCTGAGTATATGGGAACAGTAATAATGCCACAATGACATTATAAAAATAGTGCACTGAAGGAGGGTTTTCGAACCCAAGCACAGTTTATTCAAATAAAATATGTACAAAATAGGCTTAAGTAAAACATGACATGACTTAAAACTTGAACATTGTGATGGTTGCTTTTGAAACACTGCTTAATTTTTTATATTATTAGATGATAGGGATGTGATCACGTGATCAGAGATCGGGCCCAATCACACGGTTTCAGACTCGATCAGAATCGGACGTTACCACCCGATCAGGACTTGAATATATATATATATATATACATGT